>JAQBSW010002003.1:0-114780 GCA_029291075.1 Eudiplozoon nipponicum | reverse complement strand
TGAATTGGATACCAATACGAATTTAGAAGCAAAATAAATAGATAGACACACAATTAAGTAAATCGACATAACGACTTATTTGCAATCACACAAGTCGAAAGGTGTCTCGAAAAAATAAAGATAGATGGATTAATCAATAGATAAGCAGAAAATGGAAAGCAAATTCGAAATACAAAACAAATCGAGATAAATTTAGAATATGTTTTCCCGATTGCATAACTATTGCATAGTAGAGTGATGTTATAATCTACCAATAAATAACATGTATTTAACCTATAATGAAGTTCTTTATTATACACAATTTCTGCATCCTACAATCATATATTGGATTGATCTGGTACATACTTTAGGCGCAAATAATTCCGCAATGTCTTTTCTATAACCATAAAAATTTCACTTTTATGTTGTCTGTAATTATATTCTTCTTCGACGTAAACAGGTCGTTTCTACCTCATTCTATTTTTCATTATATTAAAGACAAATTGGTATTGCTAAATTATTAGCAGAAGTTGGATAAAAATAAACTGTTGCAAGTGAAATATTTCAAGCCGAAATGTGTTCATCGCATTCAAAGTTACCAAAAAGAACAAAACACATTACCATGCAAAAGGCAGATTTTGATAAGGAATTGTTCATAAATTGCTAAAAATTGTTAAAAAGAAACGACCCCATATTTCGTGTGATTGATGACTTCTGCAGGAGAGAATTTAAGAAAAAACTTATCTATATGTTAATTATCTTAGGATTGAAAATTTGAGCAATTATGCACAAATGAATGAATGCGAGAAATTAATTCTTCAAATAATAAATAAACGATTAATCAGTTTTTTTTTAAATTCTCTAAATAATTGTTTTCGAAAATGAAACTGATTAAAGCACAATAGAAAATTGATTGAGTGAATCAAAATAAGTCAAAGGCCCAGAGAAATACTAGGCTCATGGCAAAATTGATATGGTAATGAGTTTGTAGTTAGGTATGTAAGCGATCAGTTGGTATAAAAAACAAAGAACTTGGTGACAGAATTGTCAATTGCTTAATCGAAGATATGCATAAATAATTTAAATTTTGTTAAATTTTTCAATGAAGTGTCTAGATAAAAGTAACCCGAATGTTTCTCATTAATATAATCTTGAAAAAATAAAACGTGTTTAAATAGAAATTGTGTAAAACAAGAACACGTTCCCTGCTAATAGGATAACCAGGGCCAGGCGAAAACTGTAAAACGTAGAAAAATAAGGTAGAAGCAAAATAAAGGAAGGAGAAACCCGAAGCAATCTAAATGTTAAAATGTTTCATATTTTAACATCTTCACAATTTGGTGCATGCTATCTAATAGAATTTGCATTTGCCATTAGAATTTCAATATTCAAATTTTCAGTTACATCACATTGGCTGTGATTTCCAAGCCAAGTCCACAAGTGATAAGTTTAATATAGAAAAATCGTTCTTCTGTCAGATGTCAGATTGTTGTCAATGCATTGGAAAGCGGGTAGTAGTCGCTACACAGTGAGGACGGGCCTCTTTTACTGATCAGAGCAACGACAAATCAACGGGGCTAAGTTGTAGTTATCGATAAATGCGCAGCTACATATTTCTCAACAAGGGCCGTGTTTTCGTTAGTAATCTCTAAAAAAAACTCGCAGGTCTCCCTCTCTATGGTCGTTTGTGACAAAGGCCATTTTCAGGACCATAATCGAATAATCGGTTACGGAGTTCATAATTAGTGTGAACGTATTTCACGAAATATACCCCACCTACTGATACTCGTTGTGTCACACCATTTTTACTCGGAAAAACCTAATTTTACTTAGAATAAAGTTTAGCAACAAACTTATATTTGTCTTAGGAATTATCTGCTTAATTTTCCCTTTGTAAAATAAGCTAAAGCATATTTCCTTGAGTTTTTCCTAGTAAAAAGTGAATTACAAAAAGTGGCACAGAAAGCTTTAATCAAATTCCAATTTGGAAGAATCGTATTTTGTGTAGATTATGACAGACAAAGTCAAATGAATATGCACAGCCATGGTTAATCAGCATTTCCTTTAAACTATCGAAATGTTAGCCACATTTTCCTTCACAAATAATTAACTATACTGTATCTAAATAGTCGCACATTTTATAAAACTCCCGTCATTCACACTTACTGACGCGTTCGGATCTCCCATGATCATCATCAGAGTACGATGGCAAACTGACTACCGAGGATCAAAGCGCAATGCATATATATGGATGTCAATATTAAACATGCGGCTCTCATATAAATTAGCCTCGCGTACAGTTTACTTAATAGAAAATGTCGCTGCACAAGTTCTATGCAGACATGGACATGAATATATCGCAGATTTCGCCGCATTTACATATTTTATATAATTGCACAATCATTAATTGCACGAGTGATGACATCACTTATTTAATTCCAGTTTGAAAGTTGAAAACAGCCTACCTAATTTTCAATATCTTAAACATTAATTGTGGTTTTAACCTCGTTAATCAGTTGGATTCCATGCACTGATGATAAACATGGAAGGTGGAAATGCATCATTACCTGTGATTCATGTTATTAGTCTATGCTATGCGACTGATGCAATAGGATTGATGATTTATTTAAAGTTCACAAACTTGATTTAAAGAATTTTAGTCACGACCTGCGCAATCAATGATTCTTTAATTTTACGAGTTATTAGCTATATAACAGTTAGATATTTTGTTGAATCTCAGCGATTTGAGTTCGAGGGCTTCCGCTTTGCACTATCAGTTTCGCAAAGATCCGATTGGTCCCCATTTCCAAGTACGCATCGATTTTGTCTTCTTTTTTTCCTGGTACGGATTCGTCCTTTCTGAAGGCTTCAACATCATTCATACTAGCCACTGGAAATGAGGTACGATCTAACCTTTGTTGACTGGCAACGTTTCGATTTGATATTCCTCATATCATCATCATGCCTCCAATCCCACAAACACACACAAATTACAATGCTCACAATAGCAGATTTAAGCAAATCTGCTATTGTGAGCATTGTACTGTGTATGTGTGATTAGAGGCCTGATGATGGTATTAAAAATATCGCACCTATACGATGCTAGTCAACGAAGATTATATCGTACCTCATTTCTATTGGTTATTATGAACGATGTTGAAGCCTTTAGAAAGGACGAACCCGCACCAGGCAAAGAAAGAAGACAAAATCGATGTGTACTTGGAAATGGGGATCAATCAGATCTTTGTGAAACCGATAGTGCAAAGCGACAATCTGCGAACGAAAATCACGGAGATTTGAAAAATGAAGCTCGCACTGCGCAAACATTAAAAAGATATCTGACAGTTAGATTTTTTTTCGGAAAACCAATATAGATGCAATTATGTACATGTTACGCATCTAGAAACAAATTAGTCCAAATATGATCAGAATGATTAGTCAAAATCAGCATGAACAGAAAGTATAATCTCACGTGCACATTTGTTTCATGCTTACATGCGACTGATCAGTGAGAGTCAGTATTACGCCCTATACTCACTACATATTTTTCTGGACATTTGGATGCCACAATCCACTATGCAAATGTGTAATCCTACATTGGTAGAGCTAACTTAATATAAAATTTTCGACTATGCTACTTCAAATCCAATGTAATATATGTAATATATATAGCGAGCCTGTAAATTATACAAAAACTATGTCTGTTGTATCAGTACCTGATACTAATAATATGGTTGCCGAATAGGTACATTGTATTAAAACTTAAGTTGCCGAATCGCTGCAAGTTACCAACACAAAGGATTTCAAGGTGTGCTAAAGTTCAACAAAATTGAGAATTACAACAATTTCGGAGCATCTGTTACGCCAGCAAATCCAGAAACTCTGGCATTAATCGATATCACTTAACAATTTTCGCGGTAAACATGACATCATTCATTTAAATAGACAAGAAAGAGATAATGATAGTTTCGGAGAATTAATATTTGTGCAAATATGTATTAGGTGCAGCGCACCTATATAAAATAGCTTAAATATGACCAGAAGGTTAGCCAATGTCAGCATGGACATAAAGTATAATCTAATGTGCACATTCGTTTCGTACTTACTGGCGACTCATCATTAAGAGCCGGTATTACGCTCTACATCCACTATATATTTGGATGAGGAATGTGGGACAATTGAAAAGTACTATTTCCTATACGAATGTGTAAAACTGCACTGGTAGAGCTAACTTCATATAAAGTCCTCGAAATTGCTACATCAAAGTCAATTCAATATATTTAATATATATACCGAGCTTGCAAAAGGTACTAACAATATGGCTGTTGTTTCAGTACCAGATAATAACAATATGTTTGCTCATTAGTAAATGGTATTAAAACTATGGTTGGCGAGTCGATACATAGTACCAAAACAATGGATATCACGGTAGGCTAAAGTTCAACTAAATTGAGATTTAAATCTATTTCGGAACGTCTGATACTCCAGCCAATCCACAAACTCTGGCCTTGATCGATATCAGCTATCCTTTTTCGCGGTAAACATGACAATAATTATTTATATAGATAAGAGAGAGAGATAATGTTTGTTTCGGAGAACTAATATATGAACAATTATGTTGGTACCATGTACCCACTCGACAACCAATCTTTTATTACAAAATACCTATTCCCAACCCTATTACTTTTAATCAAGGTTGCGATCTTGCAATACTTTGGTTATATTGAAAAATGTATTTAAATAATGGGTCAGGTGTTTATATCAAGATCGCAACCTTGATTAAAAGTAATTGTTATCACGCCCCGGGAAACCAATGATCGTTTAATTATATAAATCCCAACCATATTGTTCTTATAAGGTACTGACAGAAAAACCATAATGTTGGCACCATTTAGAGGCTTGGTATACATATTATGTCTAATAGGTTGGTCTAGAAGTCGCATTGTCGAAAAATTTGTTATGGATTAAGCTCAACTAATGCAGGTTTACACATTCGTACAGAAGTATGTTGTGTTCAAATTTCTAATAGTAATACCGGTTCCTGCTGATTAGTCGCCAGAAAGGTATTAGCTAGAAAGAGAGACAGGACATACAATTAATTGGGACGGTTGGAGACGCATTTCAACTTGTGGTTATAGAAGATCGACCAGATTGATTAGAGAATCCATCGAAATTAAATCGAGAAATGACATAATGAATGAAACAGCCTTAGAAAAATCACTAGGTTCGATTTGTGATACTTTATTAAATAATGGTAGGAAACGAAGTTTTCACCAATCAAAATTAGAAACCCGCTCAAGTAAAAGAATAAGAACATTAGATTTGTATTAACATACAGAGGGCGGAGATGAGTAATTCAATATCTCCAAATTGATTTTCGGATTATCTTATAATTTCATCTTTGATTACTTACTATCGTATAGTATCAATTAACTTAGGTTCTTATTGCAGTGCAGTGCCTTTTACCAAACATTTATGTTTTTTTGGAGGGGTAGGCATCTATTTTTTGCACTATTATTATTATTATTATTATTATTATTATTATTATTATTATTATTATCTTTCTTTAGTAGGCAATTTTCAAATTTCTTTTATGACCCCCTTTTTTAAATTTATATCCTATTGAAACACTTTATTCTTATCTAATTTAGTTTTTCTAGCTCTTAATTAATTATTGTGAAAATTTTGCGTCCGGGTATTCGCAGTATCTTGCCCCCTCCTTTCCGGGATGCCACTCCTAATTACCTTATTAAGTAAATTAAATTTAAGATTAGATCTGACATGTGCTAATGAAAATTGACATTTATCACGTTAGTTTCACTTGAATGAGTAATACACATGTCATTAATTAAATGTAATGAATTATTTAGAAATCATAAACAAACGTCTATATACACACACACGCAGCCGTGGCGTACGCCCATCTAGTGAATCGTCAGATGTTGTTAAATCGCTGTAACGTCACTGAGATGAGCATACACGTGCAGTAACTGAATACATCTCAGTCCAAAACAAACGAGAACACGTACACACAGGCATAGCGTACTATTTTCTTGTGAGTCATCAGTATGAGTTATTAAACAACAGTAATCTCATTTCGATGCAGACACATACACACACATATTAGACATAAATTTACTTAGTGAAAAGACCGTTATGCTTAAGAGATCTAGCAATAAGTGTAAATGGGACAGTGCAAACTAAATTTTCCACTTGAAATTTTGACTATCAAATTGTTTCTGGAATGTACATTCCGTTGAAAAAGGCTTCTGAAACCGGAATTCGAAATATTCGGAGTCTAATTGAAGTCAATGGATGCAAGCACCTTGTTGAGCCCAACAAAGATAAGGTAAATAAACAAATTATCTCTCCAAATTATAACAAATATAGAGGTCCATTCTTACCGACATCTCCATGGGTACCTCACTGCAGTCGCTTCCTATTGCAAATGTAGCATCAGGATTAGTGTTGACCGCAGGCTCCAATAAGTTTAAATTATCAGACTTTCGTTTTCCACTTCGAAAGCTTCTTTTGGATAGTCGCCTTAGACGTCTTAGACTTCCGTTCAGGTGTCGTCGTTCATTTTCGGCCGATCTATGCCGTTTTGGTGACTTTGCGGTAGACAATTCTCCGGCATTTACACCGTCTTTGTGTTCGGCAAAATGTCTAATATCGTTTATTTGCAATGCCAGTTTATTTGTTTGCCCTCGGGTTATGCGTGAATTTTTTGCGTCGAATTCGTTAGACGAAACAGTATAATTCTGCACCGCAGCTTCTTCGCAGCTGTGAACATCAACCAGCAGTTTCGTAGGTGGTAACCGATCAGTTATTTGAATTTCCTTGCTTTACATGAAAATGGACAAAGTTAAAATAATAAAAGGATCATAACCAATGTATTCATTTAAATCAATTATAAATAACATGAAGTTTACCTGAAACTGTGCAGTTATCTTTTGTTTAGGCTTGGGAAAGAACGTGTATCTGCATATATACATAAATAATTAAAATGATATCAGTGTGCCACACAATGGGCTTCAGAGACGTGTGACGTCATATGACACAAAATTAAAGGTATTTCCTTTGGACTATTAAAAGATAGGGCACAGTAATAATGGAATCGTTTGGGCATATGACGGTGGGAATTAGCGACGGTGCCAAGGAAGCAGCATCGCCAATCATTTTTAACTTTACCTTCCCAAGAGCTAGTGTAAGTTATGACTCCTAATAATGGCGGTCATTAGACCAATTATAATTGAATTCCAAGCACTAATTTTATCAATACAATACATGAAAGTTTAAAGATTATGCATCTGGCACCACTTGTCAGGAATTGAAATGTAAATAGGTTTACAATATGCAAATGTGTATTTTGTGTTATTTACTTTGTAACTGATTAAATCAAACAGGGCTAGAACGATTTTAAAATTTTTATATGAACAAAAGTTATAATCTCATGTACACATGCGTTTCATGCTTAATGGCGACATAAAGAAGCCGGTACTACGCTCAATACCCACTTTTTGTTTCGTAAAAATGTGAGACAATTGGACGGTACAATCTCTTCTACGAATGTGAACTACAACAGTAGTGGAGTTAACTTTATATAAAGACATCGGAAATATAAATTTAAAGCTATCCCGCTATTCATATTATAACGAGTGTGTAAAGTGTACCCACACAGGGCTTTACTAGATAGGCTACTTTTCACCAAAAATTGAGAACTATAACAAATTCTGAATGCCTGATATTCTATGAAAATCCCACTGTCCCACATTTCTTTACGAAATATTAGTGGGTATTGATCGTAGTATATTAAATCTCCGCAAGAAATAATACATTAGCTCACCTTAAGTCCGAAAGCCATATTTGGAAACATGATTTATTAAAGACATCATCACTAGCACAATATTGCACTTGATTTGATAAGTGAAATCAAGATGACACCCATAATGAACATTTTTAGGTTAATGTAAAAATTTTGTTGATAACAGATCCGATAAGTACTGGAAATATTAGTTTGCTTCGATTAGGTATAATAGTTCATTTATATTCTCATAGCTGATTGAGAACCGTTAGGAGCATACTATTACTACAATAACCTTGTGACATCAAAGTTAAAGACAGCTTGGCATACGTTTTATATATATATATATATATATATATATATATATATATATATATATATATATATATATATATATAGTCGAAATTATAGATGATAGAAGATGAAATTCGAATAAATCTTTTAAAAGAGGTTGCCTGGATTACAGAAGGTGCGAGGAGAATAGAAATAAAAAACCTAGCGCGGAATGCAATGCAATATTCTAAGGCCAGAATGGTTCCTTGTTATTTTCAATAACAATGACATAAAATAAACGAAATACCAAAATGAAGTTCTCGCTCTTGGGCCGAAATACTGTAAAACAAAAACTAGAATAAGTGAATGTGCATAAATGCGCATGCAGGCATCCATGGAATGCTTTATTGAAGACGCAAATCAACGGAAAACTACAACATTTCGCTCTTTAAATCGAATTTCCAGAGTGCATAAGGCCAATATGTGCGCACATTTATAGTCAATAAACTGATCACTAAAAGGCATCTGGAGGAAACAACCAAATCAGCCTCATGAAGCCAGAAAAAGGGACAGACGTAGTGTTAATCGACTCTATGGACTATAGTCAGGCTATGTTTACAAATACTTAACGACAAGACCAAATTCAAACGCGAAGAGGTACAACGCGATACTACAGCTAAATTAGAAAATTCTATAACGAAGGTTCTAAACAGAATTATTTCAAAGGTCAAAGCTAAACAAGAAATCGACCTAGAGGACAAAAATGCATTTATTACAGAATGTAAACATGCAGGGCCAGTAGGTTCAACATAACCGGTTTTATATAGGCTGCCTAAGGTTCATAAAATGACTCGTAATTATAGAATTCCTCCTTTCAGACCCATATTATCTATGGTGAACTCTCCGCAGCACGGGGCAGCCAGATTATTATGCCGGATTATAAAACCTATGATGAAAGTATAAATGAAACACGTGGTAGAGGATAACTTTCAATTTGTGGAAAAAATCGGGATTTGAATTTAAAAAGAAGAAAATGGTCCTCGATATAAAATCTCTTTTACTATATTCCAATAAATAAAATTATAAATATCCTATGTAAACCTGTGCGATCATCAGAAGCGGAAACACAGATAGCAGTAGACGGCATAACAGAAACACATTTATTATGTACATCCAACGAACAATTTTTATTCCAAGGAGTTTTTACAGACAAATTGACGGCATAGGTATGGATAGTCCCCTTCGACCAGTCCTTACAAACATATATATGCATCATTTCGAAACAACTGGATTAAAACCATTTATTAACGTAGCTCACACTCACGTACGTTATGCTGAAGGTATTTTCATAGTAGTTGAAAAGAACGAATGCACTACTACATCATATAAACAAGGTAGACCAAGCAATCAAGTTTACATTAAAAGAAGAACACGACGGATATTTATCTTTTCCAGATGTAGGAATAACGAGAGATGAAGAAAGTACCATTTCAAGGCCGATTCACAAGAAATCAACCTGGACTGGGCAGTATATCCATAAATTTCCGTAGTGTGCCAAGGTCGTACATCGACAGTTCAAAAAAGATGCTCGAAACTAGAATAAATCAGCATATTTCTCAAAAACTATTAAAGAGGATTGCAGCTCTAGCACAAAATCAGGAATTTGTGAACATGTACTACTCACAGGTTATGCTATTAGTGGTAACAATTTTTCAGTTTTACACAAGGCAAAAAACGGAAAAAATGCTTCTGGCTTTTGAAGCCATTAAAATTAATAAGCAAAACCCCTGCTTAAAGGCGCAGAAAGTATTTCAAAAGATATATAATGGACTGTAACAAGCACATAACTAACAGGCCTTCAAATATAGCCTATGCTTCTCTAATTGTGCAATACAATAACAATAACTGATTGCGCGTGTGGTGGTAACAATTCGTTAAATCAAGTTTGCGAGCTTGAAGTAAACACCAATCCCATATTATTTAACCAGTCGAACAACATAACAAAACTACCGCCAGCCGCAACGCACTGACGCGTTTAGACCTTCTATGATCGGCTGGCAGTAGGTTTGTTATGTTGTTCGACGACTGGTTAAATACAATGGGATTGGTGTTTACATCAAGCTCGCAAACTTGATTTAAATGATAGTAATTGTGGTCAAAGAGATTTATTTCCTGGATATTCTGCATTTAACCAGTTGCAAATTTCGTCAAAAATAAGTTTAAATCAGAAATTTGTTTGAATATTGTGGTAAGCGTGTATTTTTATAAATGCTTTAAAGTATAAAATGAGTTATTATTACAAATTCATTTATTGGAGTTATAAAGTGTTCATGAGTAATTCTGTGCATGTTTGTTCCCATGAGTATGAAAGCATTGCTTTACGAAGATCATTGCAGTATTTTCTATGAATTTTTGTATCTCATATCCGGTCCATTCGTTTGCATTGATCCAATGACTACGCTTATTCTTCTCCTACTTTGAAATCTTATATGTAGTTCAGCACTCTTACGAAATTCTACGCATTTTTATCTTGTGCAGCTTACGTAAGACAGCATTGTGGGTAGTTTTGATAGAGAAGACAATACCAAATGTAATAAATTTCTATGGCTGAACATGTGTATTTTGCAGATAAATATTGCGCTTCTCATAAAATATTTAATGTCTTCGTTTTTGTTGTTCATTACGTTTATTTATATTATTATAGCTATATTATATTATATTATATATATATATATATATATATATATATATATATATATATATATATATATATATATATATAATATATATATTTATATGCTAACGACGTGCAAATATTGAGCCACAAAATATTTTTGCCACTTACCTCTGGGCAGAGGCAGCATTAATCTTAGATCGCTTATTCCATTCTAACTTCCGCGTTTTTGCATTCTTGTTTTTCGAAGCAATTTCTAGTCTGGAATCCAAATCATTTTTCCTTAAACCGTGACTTGGTTTAAAACATCTCTTTAGATCGCCTTCCGAAGATTTTATGGCAGTAATTTTTTTTGGAGTGGAGCATGTCGAACGAACGTTATCAGAGGAATCAAAAGAATCTGATGCTCCTAGCGACACTGACGTAAGAATGAATGGCTTCATCGAGTTAAAGAGGAAGTCTGATTGCGAATTCATAGTTTCAACTTTTGAACTGGGCTGGTGCGACAAATTCCTTATTAAAGGTTCGGCCGTGGAAATATGGCCTTCCTTTTTTTGACGTGAGTAAAACTCCGACTGTTGACTCTGCCGACGAGATGCTAATCTTCGAGTATCATTACGAATAAAGGACGGTGATGGATCTGGTGTTAGTGACACAGGAATTATAAGTTTTGATATAGAATGTGAAAAATTATTTGTATGGTTGTCTGGCAAAGCCCCAGATCCCGTACGTGATCGACGTCTCAGATAAGAGTTTCGAGGAAATCGGCGAACCGGAGAACCTGATCGTAAAGAGGAGGAACGAGAGGACGTACTGGAGCTTGACGATGATGAAGACGAGGAACCGGATGATGAAGAAGATGAGGAAGTCTCCATTTCGTCAAGATACTCTTCAAGAGTTTGTGGTTGTCGAGCCAGCTCCTCGCGCGTCTTGAATTCAAGAAATTTACTACTAGACGAGAATAGGTATGCGATCAGTGGATAAAGTGGTGGCAGTGCAAGGCCCATCTAAAATTTAAAATAAATTAAATATTTTATAAATACATTTTAAAATTGTAATTAAACAACAATGCATCGCATACTGTTCAAAAATTGTAAGAACATGTGAAAAATTCTGTCACAGTTAGCAAAAAGGCTTGGAAGAAAGAAATAATAAATATTCTGCATCCTACGTTTTCCTGAAATGTGTCAATCACATTGTAAAAACCTTCCTGTTTATAACAAAATATGCACTCACCATACTCCTTCAGCTATTTCGTCAGTAGTTTATTCAATACAAACAAAATCTATTTGTGCGAATATGCATTTTCATAAATAGCAAATTATGTTACAATTCCTCTAAAATATAATTATACATTCTTTTGAAAGGCGAGCTTTAATAAAATTCATTTTACCCTACCTACGTGCTAAAACAAAAATAAATTTTATCAGATACAATAAACATTTCTTTCCCATTATCTCCTCAAGTATCTACTAATGAACATATCTTTATATATAAATTGGAAAGCAAAACAAGATAGATATATGTAAACATACAGGGAGTGTGAAAAACAGAAACCAATCAAATGCGTGCGTCACATCCAGTTCAAGCTCAATTCCTGAACATGCTTCTTCTGCTTGCATAAATCCGGCTGCAATTTGTTTATCCATAAGGCTTCGTATGTAGCTAGCACCCTTCTGTTATTGCATTTAGTAATTATTTTAAATGCTACGTCTGGAGAACGTACGTGCGATGTTTCGACGATGTGTTGCAAAATTGCAGACGTGTATTCAACATTTGATTTCATATATATTTGTTTGGGCGTTTGGACAACGTAGTTTTCGGCTTTACAAACTATGTATTATTTGTATATATATTTACTAACACTTCTTTCCGAAACAATTCGATGTGAATAATCTAAGGTTCATTACATCGTCCGTGTATTTAATTATTATTAAATAACTAATTTAAAATATTAATACAGTTTTTAAAAAAGCATAAAATTATATAGGAAATACGAATGACATACGTAGCTACTAGTGATGATTTAAATTACAATATTAACGTCAAATACGTTGGTTTTGTAAACCTGCCAAATTTTACAAATAAAATATACCATTTCAAATGATTTTGAAATTTTTTAAAATATATTTTTAAGGGTTTGGATAAAAATAGATATAATAACAGAAATATTTCTCAATAAACCATTTTTAAATGACTTAAGAAATAAAATATAAAATAGCAAAGACCATGTTAAAAAGTGTTCTTCTGTATAGTACAGTTCCCATGTGCATAGATAAGGTGAAACTTTGTCCGATACAAGAAAAATACCTTTCTCCTTTTCTCCTCAAATAACAAAAAATAAAAATATTTCAATATTTTGAAGAGCTAAATATATATAACTGACACGAGAGACTATGAAATAGAGTAAATGCCCAATTATTTATGTGCATAGCCTCCAGTTCAATCACAATGCCAGAACAATTTTTTTCTGTTGACATATTATACTGCAATTTGATCATTCACAGCACTTCATAAATCGCTAATTCATTTTTTTCTACTGCTTTGGACATGTAACTCAAATGCAATATCGGATGCACAACAGTGTGATGTTTAAATAACACTTTATGTTATTGCGGACATATATATCCATCACTCCGTTTGACACAATCAGTTGAACTGTCATTTGTTTTTTATTCAAGTTATTAACCGTGTGGTTTATCGAAAATTTACGAATGTATACCGATACAGAAGCATTCATTCTCCGCTTCCATAATCAGTTAGGTTTGATTTTCAAAAATATGTATATTTTGTAATATGTAGCTACTTATTGAGCAAATAGGACAACATTGCATCTGTCATCTAACAAAATTTCATTTTTTTATGCACATGTTAACGGCTTTATCAATTTTATAGAAGTCCGCATTCCGGAAGTTTTGTTTTTTACATGATTTGGTACTATACGCACAGCAAACTGCTATCTACCCATTGTTGAGATTTTCTGTGAAATCGCATAACCGTGTTACTATTTGGTAGTTGTTAACATTTTAAATAAAATCTGACATCTCTACATTAAAGACGTCCTGAAAATTACGCAAACGAGCTTCTCCAAATACATTGATCTAGAGCATAAGTAGTCGATTCTGCATCAATCTAAAATAGATCTTAAAAACATGAACTTACCAGAATGAGAGCCACCTTCCCACCGACCCATTTTCCTTCACGTAATCCACCATACCAAAGGTCGTTAAGTATTGATTGTGTACAAGGGTGGCTGAGGAATACTTTTGACTCGCACATATAGGCCAGACTGAGGCATGTGTTCTTCGAGAAAGTTTTCAACTCGTAGGTTAGAAGTCGTTTTGCTTGCTCCGGATCATGTCGATAGCAATGTGCTTGAAGCTCAACTGCCAATGTCTCAAATTCACTTAAAGAAAAAAATTATCAATTCGTCAAATTGATTGTTGGAAAAACGAATAAGATTGTAGTCATTATCAATCCTGGGTTTTATTGCCTTATATAGTAAAGTTACCAGTTGAAAATGCGAGTAAAACGTGAAGTGAAACCTGGCATGCTAGGAAGCTCATGAGTATCAAATATAAACAAACGTCAATTATGAATTTCCGAAATAAATTTGGAAACGCACCACAGTAAAAAACAAATATTTAATTATATTCGTAGTACCGTTCCCAAAATTCACGACAGCGGGAACATCTGTCATATAAGAGACGGTGAATAACACGTGACTGAATATTGCTATTTAAGGGCCTAAGTAAAATTGAATTACAAACAGATGCCTGCAATTACGCAGAATATTATTGAGACCCCATATGCATGATCAATAAATGCTGACTTTGAGATACTTATCTAGTGGACTAGCATAAATGAGCAATCAATAAATAAATTGCTACATATAAAAAACTGCAGTCCGATTTATGCAAACAAAACTAATGGATACGGGCAATAAGCCTGAATTGGAGGCGATGAAAGATTTGATTATTTCTATATTTGAAATTCTCCCCATAAAATAATTTTATATTTATATTGCTTTTTAAAAAATAAAGATGTGCATTTGGGAAGAAATTTGAGAAGAAAATACGAAATAAATTTCGTTAGCGTCTGAAGAAAATTAATTTTATCATTGCACATGGAAATAGTACTACGAATTTTATAATTGTATGCATAAGAAATTCATATTCATAATGAAATAATTTAGTATATTGCAAAATAATTATGTGAATTTAACCATTAAATAATGGTGAAGCTTTAATATAAAGTAAATTTTGTTGCTTTTGACTTAATTCACAAACGTTACCAAAATATACGATATTGATTTGCGTAAATTTGTTATGCATGCTCTTAAAAAATGTGTGTCGCCGTGGATTCACAAATAAATAAAGACATAGGAAAGCACAAAGCGTGTAATAGACTATCCGTTCAATCAAATTAAACGCATGTCCGACAAAAAGAGGTTTTTGGGCATAAAGCAAATATAGGTGCTATTCATTATCTAAATAGAAATGACTTATTTGCGTTTTATGGAGATTTCAAAGAGCATTGTGGTTGGTTGAACAATTAAAATTATAACAAATGTCAAAGCGAAATACAAAAAATTGTCAACAATCGTTTCCACATTGTTTAACTGTCAAAAGAAGAAAAATGCAAAAAATATGAGAATTGAGCATTAACAAAATATTAACTTTACATCTGTACGATTATAGGTAGGTACAAAATAAAAATTATTTTATATGGCTTATAATGAAAGATCTGAACTGACTCTTTGTAGAATGATCAAAAAAGTGACACTAACAAGGTACTGAGACAACATTTAGTCAAACAAAGTTTGTACTATCTTCGAGCCTGCAGTTTGTGGGAAGTACATTATGGCTCTCGAACTGTCAACAGTTCGAGCTCCAACTGCATTTTTCTAATCTACCTAAGTGTTTCTCATTTAGGACGTAGCATTTATTAGTAAACCAGATTATATTTGATGTTTTCTCTTAGCATAAATAAAAAATATTAAATCAAGTCAATAAAACTCTAATTGCTTAACATATATATATATATATATATATATATATATATATATATATATATATATATATATATATGACTATTAAATTGTTATTAAATGTTTTCTCTAACTAATAAAAATATACTATATAATATTCGCAGGTAATGTGTATAATAAAGAATATATATATATATATATATATATATATATATATATATATATATATATATATATTATAAGGTGTGGCCAGATGCCTCTTTATTCGTCTCGAGTATTTTAATATTATGTCCTTCCGAGAAGCGCATCAGCGCAAATGATTTTATAAAATCACATTTTGTTTAATAAACTGATTTTTAGAAATTATGTTCCATGCGTGAAGTTCAAGGTGCAATTTGCTATCCACAATGTACTATACTGTTAACCAATTATTTTTTATAATAGATTGTTATTGTGTTTTGTGCATAGGATCAGATCCATTCGATTACATTTCTAAAGATTCTATCCGATATTGTTATTACAACTGACTATAAATTATCTTAATAACTTATTACATTATTATTAGCAGTAATATTTTTTTTAAATATTATATATATTTTTCTAAGTGCAGCATTTAAAAATATTCATTGTACCCTTCCTATGTGCAAAAACAAAAAGAAATTTTATCAGATACAAGAAAAATTTCTTTCTCATTATCTCCTCAAGTATCTACTAATAAACATATCTTTATATATAAATTGGAAAGCAAAACAAGATAGAAATATGTGAACATAGAGAGTGTGAAAAATAGAAACCAATCAAATTGCGTGCGTCACATCCAGTGCTTCTTCTGCTTACATAAATCTGGCTGCAATTTGTTTATCCATAAGGCTTCGTATGTGGCTAGCTCCCTTTTGTTTTTGCATTTAGTAATTACTTTGAATGCTAAGTCTGGAGAACATACGTGCGATGTTTCGATGATGTGTTGCGCAATAGCAGACGTGTATTCACCATTTGATTTAAAACAGGCGTTCAAGTTGCAATGTTCTCTCATTCGAGTAATTAACCGTCTGGTCGATCGGCCTGCGTAAGTTGATCGACAGCTTGCGCATGTATATTGGTAAATAGTATTTGATATCGGCATTAGCGGCTGCTTCTCTTTGATTGCTGGTATTACCATAAATAACACTCGTAGTTTAGCTGCATTAAATGTGCGTGTTAATGCTGCTTCAATTTCTTTTGTGCCATTCTAGAAACTGCATCCCTCTTAAATGGGAGGTTTAGGTAGACTGTTTTCTTTTCTTGCCCGTAATACGACTGTTTCTGTTTAATTCCTCTTTTAATAATTTATTTAATTAATTGTCTGGGATAGCCATTAGACATTAAATTGTTAATTGCTTTATTATATTCATTTTCTTTTGAATCTTGACTAATCAATCTGTCGATTCTTGTAAAGCAACCACGAACTGTTGATAATTTTTATTGAAACGGCACAAAACTGCTGTAATGCAAATACTGTACAGACCATGTTGATTTATGGTAAATTTTTCTGTTTAATTTATAGTGTGCGGCAGGATAGCTCAGTGGTTAGAGCACCAGATTCCGAAGCAGACGTGCCCAGGTTCGTATCCTGTCCGCGGCATATTCTGGCCAGTACTTGATGAGTTCCCAATAAGGACGAAACCGGTCTACTGGATGAATTGCCTTTTCTACACTATACAATTCTTAGTTTATACTGACATATGTAAGTAATTAATGGGTCAGGTGTTTATATCAAGACCGCAACCTTGATTATAATAATTGTTATCACCACCCGCGCAACCAATGTTCGTTTAATTATATAAATGTTCATTTCAATACAACTTCCCCATGTAATGTGGTGTCTGTTCAGTAATGACAGATTGGGCATGGTTAGTTGGAACTTTGGGTCTAAATGGATGCCATATGAGCTCCACCTAAAGGAAAAATTGACTAACCAAGTTACATTAGTTAGTATATAACTGAAAATTGTGTGTAGTGTAGTGTGCGGCAGGATAGCTCAGTGGTTAGAGCACCAGATTCCGAAGCAGACGTGCCCAGGTTCGTATCCTGTCCGCGGCAAATTCTGGCCAGTACTTGATGAGTTCCCAATAAGGACGAAACCGGTCTACTGGATGAATTGCCTTTTCTACACTATACAATTCTTAGTTTATACTGACATATGTAAGTAATTAATGGGTCAGGTGTTTATATCAAGACCGCAACCTTGATTATAATAATTGTTATCACCACCCGCGCAACCAATGTTCGTTTAATTATATAAATGTTCATTTCAATACCACTTCCTCATGTAATGTGGTGTCTGTTCAGTAATGACAGATTGGGCATGGTTAGTTGGAACTTTGGGTCTAAATGGATGCCATATGAGCTCCACCTAAAGGAAAAATTGACTAACCAAGTTACATTAGTTAGTATATAACTGAAAATTGTGTGTAGTTTAGTGTGCGGCAGGATAGCTCAGTGGTTAGAGCACCAGATTCCGAAGCAGACGTGCCCAGGTTCGTATCCTGTCCGCGGCAAATTCTGGCCAGTACTTGATGAGTTCCCAATAAGGACGAAACCGGTCTACTGGATGAATTGCCTTTTCTACACTATACAATTCTTAGTTTATACTGACATATGTAAGTAATTAATGGGTCAGGTGTTTATATCAAGACCGCAACCTTGATTATAATAATTTATCATTAGTTTCTTTCTTGAATAGTACATCTAGGAAAGTCAGACGATCATCTTTCTCGTGCTCTGACACGAAGCCGATTTTATTATATGCGTTGTTGAAACTTTGAAGCAATGTTCGTGATTGCGACCTGTTCTTAAGGACAAGAAATATATTATCCACGTACCGTATATATTGAGCACATTTAATTATATAACTCTTTAATGATGTGTTCTCTAGGTGCCCTAGAAAAATCTCAGCCAACACTGGAGATAAGTGGCTTCCCATTGCCACACCTTCAGTCTGTTTGTAGATGCTTCCATTAAAACGAAACCGTACGTCTTTCGTGCATAATAAGATAAGCTTGCGTAGTGTGACCGGGCACCGGTGATTGTATTATGTCGTTTTTTGTTTTTGCACATAAGAAGGGAAGAATGAATTTTATTAAAGCTCGCATTTCAAACGAATTTAGAAATATCTTCATGTTTAACCATTTGTCTGTTAATTGCAGATATACTCAAAAATGTGTCACAATATGCTATTTTGATTGGAGATGATTTGCTGCTTTATGCGCGTATTAAAATATTTAAATGAAAATATCCAAAGAAATATGAAAAATCTTACTTTTCCTGACTTCGCAGTTCATGAGTAAATTCAGCCTCGGAATCAGCGTCAAAAGCCTTTCGAATCCCGCGTAATAATTTGACAGATATTAAGGCCTTCAAATTTGAATATAATTTGTATATGCATTTTTATTTTATTCATTGTTATAGGATAATCAAATATGATTAGATTTAATGTAACGGATAACTTAATAATTGCATAATTGATTAGTTGTAGCAATCATAAATAAAATGCTTGATAAACTTGACTGTTAGAAATACATATATTTTTGTTTAAAGGCAAAATCCCAGGTTTGTGGAAATACTTTGGTCATAGCACATAATACCAGTAAGACAAAATATTCATAAAAATCCGCAAGAAAGTTTTAAAATCAAAATCTTCAATTTTTACTGAATGGAGCGATGTGATTAATGATTATGGTAAACGGGCAATCAATATAACGCATATACATTTAAATGAAGCCAAATTTCGTCGCTTTTTGTGAAAAACAACAAATTTTGACCACCAGTTAGGCAGTAGGTAGCAGTGTAATGACAAACTTTTGTTGTATTTTACTGCAAAATTTCTATATGACAGGCCATACATATTAGAAAAATAGCGACACATTTAGAGCGATTGGATAGGACGTTGATGACGAAAAATTTAAGCACGCTCGCCATCATTGTTAAAATTTGACACAAAACTTTCATCATAGTCAGGCCTGTGATGAAATGTCAAGAGCAGATACATTCTATTCAACAAGGAATTTAAAACGTTTCGGCGAATCGCATACTATTCTGCAAAGCCATAATACATAAAAGACTATTATAAAGTAGAACTACATTAATATCATATTTTAAGACGGTAAAAACGTGAATAAAAAGGTCAAATTAAGGGCATTTTCTCGAACGATATATTATTTAACGAAATGTACTGTTTAAAGATAAGAGAATTCTCATTATGAGTATAATTTGATAAATTACACAGAATCTTGCCTATGTGAAATATTCTAAGGGGCGTTTATATAATTGCGGGCGAAATTAAAAATAACGTAGCCATTTACCTCCAAAATCGTATGATTTATTAGCAATTTGTTTGGGATATGAAAGGAATATTCCAAAAGCACCTTACTAAATAAAGCTCAGATTTTTAACTGGGTGTAATTTTTTACAATTTGAAACCAAAATAGGTGGAACCAACTTGAATAGGATGTCGCAAGCAGGGGAGTTTCCACGAAATAATAAAGTACAATCCCAAAGAATTTACATTGGATAGCCTCAATAACTTGGTGGAATTAAAATCTTCCTGCATTTGTGATTCAAAAGCTCAATAACTTATATTTAACACAAATGAGCTTCAGAATGTTAGTAAACATAATGGTGAAAGCCAATACCTATTGTGCATATTAATCTAGCATACTTTTGTTACAATTAAAATTGCGCAGAAAAATAAATGATGTACGAGGGGTACAATCAAAAAGATTTAAAGAAAATTTTCACATTTTCAATGGCTACTCTATTTACTCGTCAAACTACTACGGGAATTAGTGAAATATGTCAAAAAGTAAAATCTATGTAGCTGCAATGAGCTAACAAATAGAACGTAAAACACAAAAAATTTATAATGCCTTCGGAGGAGAAATTATTATTATTACCGTAAGAACGCAGGCATAATTCATTATAAGCATAATTTTACAAATTTAGAATAACACTACTTGAATTATAAGTCCTATAATTATTGCTAGTATAAGCTCAATCAGCTATGGCAGTCCCTTACCTAAAAAAGATGATAAATCAAAATAATTTTAAGAAGCCTCCAACTCAGCTCACCTTCGCAATCGACTCTTCACCGGATAGAACCATGTATTTTGCCAAAGAGTAACGCTTTGTTAAAAGTGCCCATTGAAGCAATTCAGTATACGGATATCGAAAGCATGTGTGATAACCTATCAGTAAATTCAATAAACATGTATAACTTTACAAATAATTTTCGCCACTCTTACAATGAAACATAGTTCAGAAAAATCAATTTTATTAATTTAACCAGTCACAAAAGAATTTACATATGAGACCACATAAAATTATGCAAATTATACTATAGTAATAATTGTGAATAAGGCTGCCACGGGCACGACCCACATTTTGCCAATTGGATAATCAGTTAGTTTATCTTCAATGATGCATACCCGTACATATATTTAACTGACAATTGGTTACAAAAACCAAAAATGTGGTCTAAATATGCGACTGCTGTTTACTTAAACCCGAAATTTAGTTCTAGCATGATCTCCAAATAAGCTCATATCCGATTGTGTAGAACAGAAACGAAAATACGCCATATTGTTAAAATTATATATATATATATATATATATATATATATATATATATATATATATATATATATATATATATATATATATATATATATATATTATTCTGAGATAGACATAACTATTGATTACTCAAATGATCATTTTTCGTTGGTTATATTATATATAATTCTAAAAGAAGAAAAAATATCATTTCTTTGTAACGATATTAAAATTGAACTGGTTGAAATGACAGCATCAAAATAGACTCTGGTTTGTGTTGTTCAGCACAACTTAAAACAATCTATGTGCAGGAAAAGATATAAGCTTCCTATTTCATAAGATCATAGCTAGCCAAATTTCTTCGTATTTATTTAGATTCATTGTGAAACTCAAGGTAAGCAAATTTTAAATATGTCTAAAGCTATTAAATAAAACCTTATTGGCTAACTTTGGCGGCCTTTGAGATATAAAGTTGGGATTACCTAACCATCATTATTGATTGGACGGCTTAATAGAAAATTAACAAGCGATGCTAGTTTGTTTTATAACTTTCAATGCGCTATGGACTGATGAAAGTATCAGAAAGGGTGTCTCGAAAATTTTACGAAAAATGAAAGACTAGGATCATTCTATTTTAAGTAAAACAAGATAAAAGTAATAATGCAACGACTCTTTGAGTACCAAGTTATTTCTTTTATTAAATATATCTTTTAGTTCTACGTTTAGACCATTACATTTATATAGATACAGATTATTAAAATTAAAATGTCGGCAATTATCTCTTTGTATTCACTAGCACGAATACATCAAAATGACACATCATTGACGGTGGACATGCATATAATTAAAACTTTAAATATTGTCACCGAGTTTAGATCAATTAAATTTATTTTGCAGTAAAGATAGTATTAACAGTCAGAAAGCAACCAATAGATGCACAAAAAATAAACGTATAAACAAAACTGGCCCAGCAAATAAGCAAACACGAAAAATTAAAATTTGTCGTGACTTGCATTATTATTAATCGTATCCAATACCACAGTTAAAATTAGAAAAAAAGACCAACGTTCATTTTAAGACATTCAAATTTCCTAAATTGGTCCAGTATAGTGGAAAGACAATAACAATTGAAAAAGTATTATAAAACAGGCTGCAGTAAATACTCTTGTATAAGTAATAAATTATTCATTACCACCAGAGATTTATTGATTAGTTGATAAGCAACATTGCTGCAAGAAAACTACGACAGTCAGTCTTCAATAAAAATGAATATCAAAATAAGCGACAAAAAATGAACGACTAAGAAAAAAATTGGTATATCAGCTCTAAAGATGAAAGCACTATGCAAAAACCATCTCCTTTTAAGAAATATATTCAAATAGATAACTAAATTTCAATACATATGATGGAGGTTCATGCTAGAAGAAGTGTAATTAGGAGTTTACACGTAAAACTTAAGCAGCCCAAAAATAATAAATTAGCTTAAATTAATGTTCATCAAAATGATGTTTGCCTACATCAATATGAATTATTTAGATTAAATCTCATATTTAAAAGTGGAAATAGACAAAAATATCATTTAATAAACCACGAATTCCTTTACAAAAGTAAACTCGGCCGCATAAATCAAGACTGATTTTAAGATTCGAATGATGAGCAAAGTGAAGAAAAATCAATTAATTCAGACTCTGGGCACACAAGCGCCAGTCACCTCTGATAGTTCATCTCAGCGGCCTGACATGACTTCGATTCTCGTTCAAATTTACAGCTACTACTGATGAGTTACTTAAAATAGAAAAGAGCATTTTCTATGAGAAACATTCGCGTTTTCATTAAGATTTAAAAATTCTAATTCATTTGAATAGCATTTGCGTTCTTTCATTTAGCTTAATCATCAATTATCAGGAATACACCACGGCTTCGGTGGTCTTATTTATGGTTTAAACAAAGAAAACACTCCAATAAAATTATTATAATCAAGGTTGCGGTCTCGATATAAGCACCTGGCACATTAATTTCTAACAAATGGCAGTATAAACTAATAATTGTATAGTGTAGAAAAGGCAATTCATCCAGTAGACCAGTTTCGTCCTAATTGGGGGCTCATCATGTACTTGCCAGAAATTGCCGTGGACAGGGCTCGAACCTGGGCACGTCGGCTTCGGATTCTGGTGCTCCAACCACTGAGCCAACCTGCCGCACTGGGAATGTTATTTGAAACTTTTGGTGTAAATGGATTCCATATGAGCTCCACCTAAAGGAAATATAGACTAACAAAGTTAAATTAGTTAGTATATGACTAAAACGTGTGTGGTGCAGTGTGCGGCAGGGTGGCTCATTGATTAGAGCACCAGATCCCCAAGCAGACGTGCCAAGGTATGTGCCCTGTCCGCGGCCATTTCTGGCCAGTACATAATGAGTTCCCAATTAGGACAAAACCGATCTACTGGATGAATTGCCTTTTCTACACTATATAATTATTAGTTTATACTGTCATATGTAAGTAATTAATGGGTCAAGTGCTTATATCAAGACCGCAACCTTGATTATAATAATTGTTATCACCGTCCGCGCAACCAATGTTCGTTTAATTATATAAATTTTCATTTCAATACCACTCCAATTGAATTTCAAAGTTAGAAGATTTTTCTTTACCCCAAATTCAGGAACAATAAAGACGTAAAATACTGCAACCTGTCGAATTGTCGACAGGAGGTGCAGAACTGCGATTCCATTATTAGTTTTTTGATAAATCGAACCAAATTTATGCAATAAAACTTAAATATATTTTCTTTTCACATCATAAATAATTTGTTTTATGCCTCAAAATGACGTTTGTTACATTAGAGCAGGAAGTTAGCCATCGTACGTTGAAAATGAAAACTTCGATCAAAAACATTTCCAACAGGCATTCGTCTAGGCCAAATCGGGACGACGTGCTTATTGCGCAGGAGGATTTTATATTTATTGCCAACCGAATAATTGTGAATCGGCCAAAAACATGTCAAAGTCAACAGCTATTTTGAGTTAAATTCGTATATTTATAGTGATTTACTGCTGAAAAGCAGTATTATATAAACATTCGCTACATACACTGCAAACTATTCTCACAAACTACAGTTTCATACCACCAGTAATAGTCTATGGCAAGTCCCAATGTTGACAGTACCAAGTCTAGTTAAAAAAGACAGGTCCAATGACGGAACAAGTTGATTATTATCACTACACTAGAAACTATATTTAGCACAATATCCTTTAGAGATTTTACATTAATTAAATACTACAAATATTACTATGTGAAGTTGAATCACAAGCAAAATTCAGCCATTAGTAAAGAAATGAATTCTAAGAATGCGCGCCAATAAAATTTATATTTAACATCGAAATAATGTCTTAGAGTAAAGTTTTTACCTCTCATCCTAAATTAACCACAGGGTAATGAATATAGTTCAGTTTGTTAAATGCATTTTGATTTATTTCAGTTATTAAAATGAAGATCGTCGTTATATTGACTACTATTCTCAAAAAGAAATCATCATATGAGGCACAGTGTTTTTTTCGAATACTGATATCATTCTCTAGTGCTAGTAATGAAAATTCAGATGATAATTATTTACTAAAAAATGGCGTGTTGCGCTAGAGTATCCTATAGAAGGGAGGTATTCGTGGTGATGTATGAAGGTGGCTTAGGCAAAATAAGTATAAAAAAATTCGGAAATTCGTAATATTCGCTACTGCAAATACCTAAATTCAATGCCTAGAAATAGCCAATGCATCACATTTACCTATTAGAGTCAGCTAATGTCCAACTTTAAGTTTGAACGCATTGTGAATTTACTAAAAGTTACTGATAGCAATAATCACCGGCCTAGTAAAAAATTCGCCTCCATAAATGCAGAAATTTTTATCAAGTATTAATACTAACTCATGTAACTGTATGCACTAGCAGAAATAAAATGAAAGAAGCCCTCGAATCTACAAAGTCATCTATTTCAACATAAATTTGAAATAACTTAGGGCATCATCAATGTTGCTTTCCATCAGAAACAGGCGTGCAAGTGGAAGCAGTAGCATAAACAAAATGAAAGAAGACAAAGTCGTTAAAGTCATTCGTTGCAACGTAAAATATGCAATACCTAGGGCATAGCCAATGCACCATGCCACCCGAAACAATCGTGTAACTGGATGCAGTATTAGAAATGAAATGAAAGAAGTCGTCAAGACTAAAAATTCATTCGATTCAAAATGCAATTTGAAATATCCAGTGCATCGTCAATGCTGATTTCCACCAGAAACAGGCATGTAAGTGGATGCAGTAGCAGAAATGACGAAAACGACGACTACAAGTCTCTTAAGTCATCCGTTTCACTAGAAAATTTGCAATATCTAAGGCATCGCCAATACAGCTTTCCACCAGAAACAAACATGAATTTGGATACTAAACAAAAATGAAACGAAAGAGGACATCTTGCCCACACAGTCATTCGTGTCAGCATTTAATTCGAAATATCCAGGGCGTCGTCATTGTTGCTTGCCACCAGAGAAAGGTGCGTAAGTGAATTCAGTAGCAGAAAGGAAATGTATACATTAGAGATCCCGGCTTAAAATAAAACACAATATTTGACATTCAGGTTTTTTGTTTTATCAGTTTGCGCGGGTTTTATCAGTTTTGAATTTTTAACTTTGATTACCGTGACATAGTAACAGTACAGTTATAACAAAAATGTTCGATCCTTTCTCTCTGCCCTGCAATATTCTGCACATGAGATGAGATTAAGTATACTAGAAAATTGAGATAGCTGAAATTATACTGAGGTAAAGATTGGTCTGCTAATTGAAAATTGATGTGGATATATATATATATATATATATATATATATATATATATATATATATATATATATATATATATATATATATATAGTTGAGTAAGGGTTTTCATGTGCATATATTGAGTTTAGCTACTGAAACAAATTCTTTGTTTAAAACCATTCGTGAGTCAAAGAGAAAATAAATAGAACGGCTTCGGAACGAGGTTACCACATTTACTTAAATCTGTTATAGTGAGTATTGTACTGTGTATAGATGCCTGAGGATAGTGCTGGAAATTATTCACCGAAACGTCGCCAGTAAACAAATATGTGATAGAACCACATTTCCATTAGTTATTATGTACGATGTTGAAGCCTTTGGAAGAAAGGGATGAATACAAACCCAGCCCGATCGAAGACAAAAAGGAAATGGAAAATGTGATCAATCGGATCTTTGTGAAACTATTCGTGCAAAGCTAAAACCCGCGTACGCAAAACGCGGCATTGGAAAATTTGAAGCTGTCATTCCATAATCAAATTTTAAAAAATGAAAGAAGCAATAAAGTCTCTAAAGTTTGTCGTTTCAGCATAAAATGTTCTGGATACATTTAGCCTTAGAAACTCTACTAGAACAACAGATTAAGATCCAGACTAATTAAGGTGAAAAGCTAAAACCACATATAACATTTTGAATAGCCATTTTAAGTAAAAGAATATTTAGATTTAGGTTTTACACAAAAATTTCCCTGAATACATCTTATTTCTAGATTCTTGTTTAGAAAATTAATATGCTGCATTATTGAGCCCCAATTTTTAGGCAATCTACATATTTAATACATCTTCGAAATGTCTCACATCAGATTTTGATTAGATGCAAAAACCCTATAAATATGTAATGCTTTAATAATTATAAATCTTTACGCAAAAACGATAATTCCCATCAACCATGAAAAGTTAGAAATAATTTTAAGCATTTTTCCTTTTATTTAGGCAAACGTCTTGATTGGTCTCTGATTTCGTCTGTTGAATCTCCGGGATTTTGGTCAACGCTTTGTCACTCTGCACTATAATTTCCGCAATGAACCAAATGATCCCAATTTCCAAGTGCGCATCGAGTTTGTCTTCTTTTTGGCTGAGTGCGGATTCGTCCCTTTCTTCCGAAGGATTCAACATCGTTCATACTAACCACTGTAAATGAGGTACGATCTAATCTTCGTTGACTGGCAACGTTTCAATATGACATTTTCCATATCATCAAAAGGCCTCTAATCACGCACACAGTACAATGCTCACAATAGCAGATTTAAGCAAATGTGGAGACCACATTCCGTAACAGTTATATCTATATTTTAATTTTTGACTCACTAATGGTTTTAAACAAAGAATTAGTCTCAGTAACTAAACTCTATATATGCATATGCATAGAGCACATGACAACACCCACTCAAAAACTATACATCAAATATATACTTCTGTTTTTTGGTGGAGAAATAATATATATGCAATTGTATATGACGTAATGCGCACCAAGTAACAATTAATGCAAAATGACCCGAAGGATAAACCAAAGACAGCAAGTTACCTCGATAGAAAGAGAGTGAAAGCCAAAGCGACACAGATGTTAAGATAAAATAAAGAGAGAAAGGAACATATAGTAAAGAAAAACTATAGGTCTACAATAACTAATAATATGCACGTTCCAGCTTATATAAATAATTGTATAGAAAAAAAAAATATGTATATATTCATAACACACCTTATATAAATTTATAAAATACAAATATATACATGTCAAACTTATATACATTTATGCATCTGTATAAATAAACATAAGCACAGTCTGCTTTTATATATATTTCTGACCACAAATTATATAAATATATACGAGACACATAAATATCTACGTCTTAAGAACTTATAGATATTTTTTTCATATATATCTACAATATAAGCAACAGTGTTAATTAAATGTCTCGAATCAGAACATGGTCTTTTATCATATATATTCATATTTTATTGATTATTATACATATATCAAAAATGTAACAATTTCGCCATATATATATATATATATATATATATATATATATATATATATATATATATATATAGCACTTGTATATGTAACAGTGAACAATGCGCACAAATGGTTAATTCTCAAGCTATCAAAACAATAATGACAAGATATCAGACATCACTTCGCAATACTGCGAGAATGACCTTTACATGCAAACACGCATACACACAAACACAAACGCATACAATCTCACCAACTATTCAGAACAAGAAACAGCAGTGAAAACGAGTCAGATTTGTTACCACTAGCATAATCAAATGAAAACCCAAAATGTATAAATATGTATGATTGTATAAGAGAGGATTAGTATTCACGAAATAAATGGCCTTTATCCACTTTGTTATTTGTGTTTTCCTATTTATAAGAATATATATATATATATATATATATATGCTAATGTCATATATTTTAATATATATACATATATATACACATTAATATAAATATGTGTATATATAATATCGTCTATCATATCCGTTTATAGTTATATATACAATGTACTGAATAATGTTTTTGAAAAAGGATAGAAGGAAATAGGAATTTCAAATAGGAATTTATATCCCTCTAGGTCATACTCAATCAGTTTCCAGTAAATGGGGTCTCTAACTAAGGTTTATAAATAACTCCGCTTCATCCGCTTCATCCGCTTCCCGTTATCGGACCCTCATATATTCCCACATTCCTCGCCCAAATATATAGTGGGTAAAGGGCGTAAAACCGGCTCCTACTGATGAGTCGCCAGTAAGCACGAAACGAATGTGCACGAGATTTTACTTTCCGTTCGTGCTGTCTTTGGTTTATCCTTCTGGAAATAATTGAACTAATTTGTTACTAGGTTCGCAACACCTAATACAAAATTGAATTTATATTAGTTCTCCGCCACAAACAGTATCAAACTGTCATATATGATTATGAAAGAATCAGACATAAAAAGAAATCAAGTGCGTGTCGGAGAGCATGAAAGAGAGATAGAGAGAGAGAATAAATAATTTTTTTTTAAAAACAAACACGAACATTACCGACAGGTCGACGAGCTAAGCTCGGTGGTTGCTGAATAAAATAAGATTGATTTTGCTGGTTCGAGTTATACTGAAATCGCATAGCGGAACTGCTTATTCCTGTTCCCAACATTCTGCTATATTCATGGTCAAAAGTTGTTAGCTTCGTGTCATTATTTGTTGAAGGATTCGATCCATGAATTCCACCGGTAAAAGCCATACTATTTTCAGCAGTAGCAGAAGTTGGTATATTAGAATTGGACACGGGTAAGTAAGCAGAGGAAATCGTGAGAGTGGTGCCTGAAGCAACGCATGTGACACCTTGCGTAGTATTGATTGCAGGTGCAGACGATGAGACCAATAAAGAAGTAGAAGTGGAATTCCGCATATCTTGTCGAGAAGCAGATTCCTCAATTCGTTGAGCTGTTGACTGATTGATTGCACACACGAAATCAGTAACATTCGACGGCTTCGAAACCACAAGCAAATTAAATATATTTATATAAGTAAAAATTAAATTTAACTTTTGTTACGATAGGGGGCAGTCCGCTAGAAACAGGAGGTTAACAACGATTAATTTAGACACCCATTGCGCATATCACTGATTTTTGTCGTTCAAATTATGAATCTGTTACCAACATTAGGTGGAGAATTTTAAAAGCTAATCAAAATTTATCAGAAATTTATAAATAACTGATAGCTGTACCAACATTAAAGCTTTATTCAATCCAAATTGGATAAAGATAATGCACAAATATCGTTCAAAATTAAACTTTTCCATGCTCGGATTTTGCACAATTAAACGATCCGTGTCTTGCTTAACAACGTAATTTTTAACACTGTCCAAACTTTCTTGATTTGAAATGTGTTGATGCTCATTTATTTAGTTGATCACCGCTTACAACAAATATTTAAAATGAATAAATCAAATGTCACATTTCATTTAACCTGTTTCATTTATACTTTTAACTGACTGGACGTATACAAATTATTGTCATCTTACTTGGTAGATGTACGTCTCGTCTTTTTGCCTGTCTATAAATGATAATACGCTCAGTTGATTAAAACTGCGTTACAGTCACCACCTGTAAATTTTGCAATAGCTGAGTCGCACACAAACTTTAGAGCTAAGCGTGCATGGTTATTTCCTGTTCACTTATTACATCGTTGGCAAAATTCTTTATAAATTAATTAATTCTTCGCTTAAAATGGAAAATCAAGTAATCAGGGGACAATTTCAATAGAAAGGACGTGGACTGATTAATACTAAATGCTAAACCCAATTATTAAAATTCGGTCAAGATAAACTGTCTAAGAACCAGTGTAAAATGTTCAATTCAATTAAGGTATGGAGTACACTAAACAAAAGGTAATATACAAATTACCCACTCACGCCCCAAAAAACAGACATAAAACCGAACGTTAAAATTAAGCAGACCTCGAGGAATAGATATTTTTAATAGATACCCTCTTAAGTAAATAATAATAATGATTAAGCATATCGTAAGCAGACCTAATTATAAGTGAAAGTGCATTAAACTAGACTGAGTGAAAGACGTTCAGTCGTTTATAGAACCACTGCACTCTAAACTTAATATACAAAAACAGTAATTACTTGCAAAAACAGTAATCTTCACCATGGGCAGTAAACTGTCTATCTGAAGACAGAAAACAAACTTTAACTGACATATTAGGAGAAAATTAAATCCTATGAAAAGAATTTAATCCTAAGCATAATGGCGAAGCCATGACCTCAATTCTCAGAAACATGACATCAAATGCAAGTAATGACATGCTAAAAGAACTTATCTTGTTCACTTTTCAACGTAAACGAGAACAATTAACAGAATGGTTTTCGACGCATATAGTTGTGTAGTCTCACGGAAAGGTCAAGAGTTACTGAAATTATTTTTAAATGTGGTATTAAGAAAGTAACAGCGGTAGAAATATTCCTTGAATTTTTATTAGATAAAAACACTAAGCACTTTTATAGAGTAACGAACGATCCAGTATGAATTGGAAACCACTTTCATCAAACGACGCATAAAATATAGTCCTAGCCAATATATGATTTATAAATTTACTCATTGTTAATTAATTTGAAATCATATACAATACAATTCTTTGCACTTAATCTGCCATTCTCTTTTGCCTTATTGTATCTTTATTTCATACAATACCTTTTTAAAATATTACGTCCATTATCCTCTCTCCTGGCTATATTACTGGGATCTCGTTTGACTCCTAATAATTCCAACGTCATAACCTAATTAAGCTAAATATTATGCACTGACGCATAATTTTTGAGTATAAAATTTTGTATTACTCTACTCTTTCCTAAACATTGACTACACTATAAACTACGAAATTGCACAGTTAATGGATAAAATTAAATTGCTTATAAAATATATATTTCTAATGTAATATAATAGGCTTTATAAGCACCCCTAACTGTAGTATTGGAGAGTGATGCATGCAAAGACAAATTGACAGACAATGACAGTGGTTCACAATAGGGATGCACGCACATACATAATTATAAATAACTGAACGAAAAAACATATATAGACATATGTTAACATGCGTGGCGCAAGCCTTACAAGAGAAAGAGCAGTAATAATCATAAAATCAGTCAGATATAAATATAAGTAAACCTGGTTAAGGAACATTCACAACTCGATTAGTTTATCATTAATACGTGGTGCGATGAGATGTCGATTAAAAAAGATATAATTAAATATTTATCGACATATTTTGAATCATGTGAGTATGAACATGAATATATTAACAATACAACGAACAAAAAGTAATATCCAAATAAGGCGCTATAAAAAATTTAAATGTCTTGTTTCTTCTGCTTTGAAGATAAACAGAAAATCCTCATGCTGTTACAGATAGTATTTATGGTTATAAAAGGCTTTTCGTGTTTGTTGCATCATAATAGCTTTATTCATTTCGCCTTTCGCATTAAGCAAAGAATACCTTAGGTTGTATCCAATTATGGAAGCAATAGAATCACCTTCAAATAAAATCCTTTAATTTATTTATATTTTAAAGACTGCCATTAAATATTAACCAGCACTTTATCCTTATAGACTACAATTTCAAAATCGCATGACAGATCTACTTATACCTCAGACACGTTGAGTAACACACGTTCAATATCAAGATTTCGATCTTGATATATAAATCTGACCTATTATGTACATACATTTGTCAATATAAACGAAATATTGTAGAATGTGGAAAAGATACTTCGTCCAGTTGACCGGTTTCGTCCTTATTGGAAACTCATCAAGTACTGTCCAGAATTTGCTGCGGACAGGGCTCGAAACTGGGCACATATGCTTCGGAATCTGGTGCACAAACCACTGAGACACAAAATTTTCAGTTATATAATAAATAATGTTCCTTGGTTAGCCTTTCCTTTAGGTAGAGCCTATATACCATCTCTTTTAGCCCTAAATTTCCAATTAACTATGCCAAATCAGTCATTATAGAACAGATACAACGTTACATGAGGAAGTGTTTTTTTAAATGAAAACTTATATAATTAAACGAACATTGGTTGCGCAAGCGGTCATAACAATTACTTTTAATCAATGTTGCGATCTTGTATAAACACCTGATCCATTATGTACATAAATTTGTCAGTATAGACTAAATATTGTAAAAACTTTTAAAATTTTCAAAGTAACATAATCGTCTTTCACGATCTCCGCCTACCGATACCTCTTCTGCATTTTCTGCGCCAGGATGTTCAACAATCTTCTCGTGTACATTTTTATCATTAATTTCTTTGTCACTTGAAAACGCCAGACCAGTCGCTATTGCACCAGCAAATCCACTTATCGTTTCTGAAGCCGGTAAAAGACATGAAGCAGTCAACATTGGTATATGATTCCCAGGTGTGGCGCATTTGCTGTTGGGAAATTTAGTGAAAAAGTCTTTTCTAAGATGACAAGATGGAACCGAGGCACATTCACAATTTTGAAGACGAATTTGTTCAACATGACTGTTACATTCCGAACGCTTCGTCGCCTGATTGAAATCGGACATTCTACCAGGTTTTCCATTATACGAGCGAGTGGAAGCCAATTGATTACTAACCGCTTCAGCAGTCTTTACCGCAATACCTTTGCGATCAGTTGTGCCTTGTAGTTTAACACAACCACACACAATTCATGGTGGACACGCATTAAATGAAAAAAATGCAAATGATGACAATGCAAGAATTTCAAAATGCCTAGTACGTCAATTTATGAAGCTTCGAGAATTTATCAAAATTAAATACTATTAAATTCTAAAAGTTTACGGGAGATTCAGCTTGGTATAATAATCCTAATCTCATTTAAATAGATTGATTTTTTAATTATGTAGACATGTTCCTCGATTAAAATATAAAACAGTAAGGAATTCAAAGCACCAGAACTCTTCACAACTGATCTTCATATTTTATCAATTTGGATAAAGTACTATAAATAATCTTATGAGTTTAGCATTTCGGGGCATAAAATTTTCGCTATACATCAACAAGTTTTTGATGAATCCAGATTCAATAAACATACAGTAATGTATAAATTTGTTAAAATAAAGCAGATTGCTAAATTAGTCATCCAATAATTTCCAGTTAGAGATACAGGAGCTTTAAAATAGCACAAAGTCCAAATCGTAAACCACATTACTTTTTCCTTGTTGAGCCCCACATTGTGTTTGCATCCACTATCCACCTGATTATTCCAGATATTTCGATTCCCTCTTTCACTAGTCTTTTTCAATGAAAAGCACATCTCCACAAACAATTTGACAATCGATATGTCAAGTGGAAAATTTAGTTTAAACTGTCCAATTTATACTTATTTGTAGATCTCTTAAGCATTACTGTCTTTCACTAGGAAAATGTATGTCAAATTTGTTTGTGTGTTTCCGTATGTGTGCACTCATCAAAATGAAATTTTACTGATTTAGCAACAAATAATGACGACTCTTTGATAAGCATACGCCATGTCTGGGTGTGTGTTCTTGTTTGTTTTGAATTAAGGAGTAATCAATTACTGCACTTGTACACTCATCTCAGTGAAGCTATAGTGATTATATTACATCTGACGATTCAATAGGTAAGCGTATGCCACGTGTGTGTGTGGGGGGGGGATTTTGCATAAGTCTGAGAAATAATCTATTTCTTATAATTATCCGCACGCGTATAACTCATTCAATTTAAACTAAAATGACAAAATTTCAATTCCTATTTGCACAGGTCCGACCAATTTTTACATTTACTTTCATAAACGAAGTAATCATAAGTGGCAGCTTGGTTAGGAGGGGGCAATATACTGTGAATACCTGGGCGCAAAATTTTCACAGTAAATAATTACGAGAGTAAAATTAAATAAGGCAAAGATAAAGTGATCCAAAGGATAAAATATTACAATAAAAATAAAAAATCAGTCAGAAAAGAATTTTGGCAATTGCCTGCTAAAGAAAGACAACGTAAATCATTTTTAAAAGGCGCTACACTACCAACAATATCCCGCCCCCTCCTTATCGGGATGCCACTCGTAATTACTTCATGTAAGAAATTATGTGAAAAAATTGGTCGGGCGTGTGGTAATAGGAATTGACATTTATCATTTTAGTTTCACTTGAATGAGTGATACACGTTCCGCTAATCATTTGTAACAGATTATTTCTCTGTCTTAAGCAAACGCCCACATACGCATAGACGTAACATACGCTTGTCTAGTGGAACGTCAGATGTTGCTAAATCGCTGTAATTTCACTGAGCTGAGTCTAAACTTGCATTAATTGATTACTCCACAACCCAAAACAAACGAGAACACATACATAAAGGCATGACGTACGATTATCTAGTGAATGGTCACTATTTTTTAATAAATCAATTTCATTTTGTTAGGTATACACATGCAAACACATACAAATAATTTGACATACAATTACCTATTGAAAAGACAGTTATGCTTAAGAGATCTAACAATAAGTAAAAATGAGACAATTTAAATTCATTTTTATACTTGGCATATTGATTGCCAAATTTTTTGTGGGATGTACTTTCCATTGGAAAAGACTTGTGAAAGAGGAAGTCGAAATATCTGGAATAATCAGGTGAGCAGTGGATGCAAACACCTTGTGGCACTCAACGAGGAAAAGGTAATTAATTTATACCCTGTAGTACAACATGTTTCATTTATAGCTTATTTAGTAAATCACATCACTTTTCAGGTATTTGTGGTAATAGAGTGCAATATAAAGAAAATACCAATTATTCGCCTAGGGATTAATAAAGGCACAACAAAGGCAGCATTGAGTCTACTCAGTGCATGATGATGAGAGAGATACTCTTCGATATTAAGGTGACATAAGCTGTTCCCTTCCTTCTTAGTTTCACTATAAGTGGAACGTGATAGGTATTGCGCATCTCGTAACAAATTAGGTCAAATTGTACCAGAAAGATATACTATGAATGAGAGATATAATCTCAAGTACACCTGCATTTTGTGCTTACAGGTGATTCATTGGGAGCCGAAGATACGCCCTATATCCACTATATATTTGGTCAAGAAATGTGGAACAGCTCAAAGGTATATTATCCTACACGAATGTTTATTCAAGCAGCAATGGAGTTAAATTCATATGAAGGCTTCCAAAATCTGATCTTAAAGCCAACTCACTACAAATAATATATACCGAGGCCGCTAGCACAAAATCTTGTGAAAATGAGATTATATCATTCGTTGATGTTGAATTTTTTAGATCTTTCTAGTCCTAATAGAACTAATTTCTATACCTAATAAAACATTGCATATATGTTAGTTCACTGCAACAAAATATATGTAAATATCAGTAATTGATCGAATTTAAATGAGCCTATTATTCTGTTTTCATACGAGAGTAATTCTTACAATTTAAATATAAGCTAAATTCAAGACAGCAATGCCGATGACATTTGGAAGGACCGGCTGATCTTCAAACTGAAAATTTATACCGCTGACTGCTAAATTGTAATAAGCACGTTCATCAAAATTTGGAATGTCAAATAAGTGTTAAAACAGATTATGACTAATGTAATCGCTGCCCGGCTAACTTCTTTAATATTACATAGCCGACGGGAAAATAATTTTATAAACGATTAACACAAATTGATCATCTGCAGAATTAGAACGTTATTATCCAACACAAAAAATCTATTTTCGCAAATTTTGAACTACATCAGTAATATAATTAAATGTTCAATGGTTGCACGAGCGGTGGTATCAATAATTTAAATGAAGGTTGCGATTTCGATAAAAGTAGCAGTACCTCTATATGCATAGGCTTTTCATTGTAAACTAAGAATAGTATAATTTAGAAAAGAGAATACCCCAATCAATCCAGGTTCTTCATTATTGGGAACTCTTCGTGGAATATCCGGAATTTGCTGCGGCCGTGGCTCAAAACCTGGCAAGTTAGTCTCTGCGTTTGTTGCTCTAATCACGGAGTTACCTTGCCGCACGCCCCAAAAAGTTTTCAGTTATATACTAATTAATATTTCTCTCCTTTCAATAATGACAAATTGGGGATGGTTAGTTAGAACTTGAGGTCAAAGGTGTCGCTATATATACTCCACCTAAAGGAAAGGCTAATCAAGAAACAGTAGTTAATATTTAACAAAAAATTGTGTGCAGCATGCGGCAGCATTGCTCAGTAGTTAAAGCAACAGACACCGAAGCAGACGTTCTCACGTTCGAGCTCTGTTCACGTAAATTCTGGACAGAACCTCAAGGGTTTCCAATAAGGACGAAACCGGTCTACTGAATTACATTCCTTTTCTACTTTATACAATGATTAGTTTATACTGACAAATGTATGCCTATAATGGGATTGGTATTTATATCAAGATCGCCAGCTTTATATCTAAGGAATAGCCAAATCTGTAAGGATATATTTAAGGAGAAATAGAAGCGCTAAACTAAAATAAGTTAACGATATTATAACTTTTTCAATCAACAGATTGTTGAAAAAATTCGAGAGGGAATATTCGCTCAGCGGACCGTGCAGATAAAGCGATGAAGCACTATGCAAGAGATGATAAGAAGAATATATATTCAGAGATCCAGGCGCGTGAAGTCTGACTCAATTAGAACCAGTATCTACACAGTTGTATTAACCAATTTTTGTCATCAAAGCCATTTTCTGGCTAGTTTGATCACGATAGTTTAACTGTTTAGGTTTATTTGATTTTATTAGTTCGATACAACTTAACAGCCACTAGGAAGAAAATGTCCATCTTAGAAATCCTAAGCGTGATCTTTCTGATAAAGCAATCCGTCATAATTATAAGAGTAGCCTGGATAGACCAATGTCTTAGAAGACTTGTGAAACAGCCTAGACTAACGTAATGAGTGTGCGTCGAATAGATGTCCTTTTAAATAGCCGCTGAATAAAATTTGTAAGTTTGTACATTTTTTCCCGTAAGTTTAGTTTAACAGTTAACCAATAATTTCTTCAAAATGTAATGTAATTACATCACTCCAAGAAGGCGCATATATATTGTCAAATATAGGTAGTCTCTCACATATTCCATCTATCAAACAAAGATCCTACTTAAATACATTAGATTTTGTGCTTAGATAAATAAACGGGATGTTCTAGAGTGGATTTCAAATTTAGTCATAACTCGAACCAGAACCCATTCACAAGAGATTGGAACCGTATCTTTATTGTATTGCCAAATGTGTCTTTAAGACACATTTGGCTATGCTGGTGGAGTTTTAAAGCTGTAAAATATCCCCATATCAGGCAGACCAATGACAAGCTATCAGAATAACAGATTCTGAATTCCCTAGTTGAAAAGTGTGACTTAGTATTCATTCGCAGCTTACAAATAACTTTAAATTTCATTGTTATACAATGCTGAAGCATCAGCAGATTATACTTGTGTAAGACAGGTTATTTGCAGAAAACGCGTCGCAATAAGTAGAATGGCGCGGACCAGTCTATTATTCTATAGAAAAATAAATATGACGACAGTTTATAAGGCAATGAGCCTTTAGCCGTATCGTGTAAATGCTTAAGGAGCTCCATAACCAACAAATGAAACCAATAAAATTTCTTCACAAAGAAAATATTTTCATAGATTGACATATCCCAATCTAAAACTACGACATTATTCCGCAAGATTTAGTTAAGCAAGGTATCTGACATAATAAACTGTGATGGAGGAACTTTAGTCACACATTAACTTAGAATATTAAAAACTTGTATCTTTCCTTTAAAAAATGAGATATAAGAAATGCATTCATTTAGTGTAAGATTATCTGAAATTGAATCATTAAGACAAAGTCTATGTGCCTAAATAAGGCAGCGCACATAATAAAGTAAATAATACAATAAATGTGAAGGATAAATGAAGCGGAAAAATAATGATATATGACACAATCTGAACAAATACTGCTTGCCCCGACTCCTTAAAGCCAGAAGGCAGATAGAATTATATTCAATCGATGAAAGTAATACTCTATTTTGCTGAAAGATTAATAACTTAGTACTTAATTGTGAAAAAAAATAAATTGATGCAGCAAACAGAAGGGGAAAATAAGCAGGTGCTGAAATTTCCAATAAATGACACATATTTGTAACACAATGTTATTAGAAAAAGATAAAACGGCATACTCAGAGACATTATCTTGCTATATGGTTTATTGAAAGATGTCTGAAACCATGGTCAACGATTTAGCTATCTATGGCATCAGTGTATACGTTTCATGGACCAGTGGACAACAAAATAAATTACCTTAGCGTATCGTAAAATGTTCACAATTTTCTTCATGGCATTTGCGCCAACTTTAGGGACGTGAAAACATTCATTTTACTGAAACATGTAATAATGTTGAGAAAAACCACATAGCGTAGCAAAATATGTAATTCTTCAGTACAATTTACAATGAAAATTCGAAGCGATAATAAGCATAAAAATGATCAGTAGAGTTCCTGATTCGAAAATCAATCCTGAATAGGAGTAACCGATAATAAGGTCTGCATATCTTGGAGCATATGTCACCATCAACGGATAAATTTCTTTTAAATTAAATAGATCTGCAAATTTATATTATTCATGGCGTGTTGCGATCTAAATCAAACTTTATAAACAAATATTTTAATAATGATTATGATGCGGGCAATTCAGGCATGCAACTCGAATAGCCGTTATAATAATAAGCAAGCAAACAACATATTAGATAAATTGATATTTTAAACCAGCCGCGTTATAAAACCACATATAAAAACACAGAGCCATTAATAGCCAAATGAGCATAAAATTCATCAATGCACTAACCCTCTGTGCCAATTTTGCTTGTTTGTTTCTTCTTCCCCTCTGTACTGCTATCAGGATTCTCCATTGACTTCGAATCAATTTCAGCAGACACAGAAGGCTTCTCACCTACTTGGCTGTGAGAAGTATTCTGAGCTAGCAATGTGTCTCCTGGAGAAGTAAACATCTCATTGATAATTGCAGTCTCTTCCGGCCGACTAACAGGCAGTCCAGAGCCATTGCCGGAATGCGTTTGCTGTTGTTGTTGAACAAACGGATTCATAAAATTTGAATTTTGGCAGACCGTGTTTGTTGCCATAGGAATTATGCAAACATTTGAAGTTGTCCTATGTGTTTGATTGACAGACTTCGCGCAGTACGGATGCTGATAACCGCAACCAACAAGCTTTTCAATGAGCAAGCCGATTTGACGCAGATTTACATGCTGTTTAGGCAAGCAAATACACAGACATGAAACTAGAGAATACGTTAATATTATTAAGTGCTTAATGAAAGGACTAAATCCAGCGTTTAATCGACATATACCTGTCGACTTTGACAATCTGACATATTTGCATAAACGCATTAGGAAGGAATTCCTATTTATTTCAAATATAACCTTCTGGTGATGGAATGGAAAAAGTAACTAGAACACCGATTGACAGTAGTCAAAGAGGTGGGCACATATTCAAAAGGGAATACTGTAAAGGCTTTCATTCTAAACTTTATGATGGATGCCATCGCTATTGATAATTATTAACTTGGTTGATTATAGTAACTTAAGTTTCATATTCAAGATCTCGGGCTCAATCACAAGCATTTATCTGACACAAAATGCAACCGCTTTCTCAAGGTAAGATTCAGATATCCAGCAAGAATTGTTCTGATAAAGTACGAATGGGGAAAAAGCATGAATGTATACACATATATAACTATAACCGCAAAACTGTACCTATAATTTAAAATAATATCTATTTTAATTCGTCTTTAAGCCGTTTGTTATGTCTTCCCTATATAATGACTAAAAACATTTGATATACATTATTTTTAAAATCACTGCTGTTGTGTTAGAATATATCTGTCAGACGACTCACATATGGTATGTTCATTTAAAAGACCACAGCAGTGAAATATAACTGGACTGATAAGATTTGCCGCTGCCACACCATACGTACTTAACACTGGAAATGAAGTTCAATCTAACCTTGACTTTTGTACGTATGAGTACTTCACTTCCAGTACCATCATCAGAAATCAAATAACACAGTACACTAATCACAATGCCAGATTGAAGCGAATTTATTTTCCGTTGCATGTACAGACGCTTGTCAGTATGTGTAATTGACGCTGACATTCCTAGTTTTTGCGACCAACTATCAACGTCACCCATCTTTATATTTATTCGAAAAATTTGTTTAGAAAAGTATAGTTGAATACCTTATTTACTATGGCATAACTTTGCTTTCGAAGCTTTAAAATGCCAATAATATAAAAATTACCAGAAATAGTTTATAAGGTTAAGGTCCCTCGAACTTATTTTACCTAAAAAACTATAACAAGACTTAAATACTGCTTCAAAATGAAAAACATTGAAAATGAGTTAACTAACTTTAAGATTTCTTGAAAAGTTCATTATGTACGCTTTTGTAAAACAACGCAAGCCAACTTTGAATTTGTTTTAAAAATGTGTTTGCAAATCTGGCATTTCGCGAATACTTTCTTTCAACATGATCAGTAAACACTGATTTATTACATTTTATTTAAACTAAGATAATTTTAACAACCTGAATAAATACACCCATTTATTAAAAACAATGAACATAAAAAACATATTCCGATTAAAAGTCTGCAAATTTAATTGAGTATGCCTGATGAAATGTAATTAAAATATACAATATTACAGTTTCCTACTAATTGAGTAGCTACGCATTAATAGTCGCGAATGGTGTTTGAGAAACGTCAACCAGAAGCAATTTGTTTTGTAGACATATTGCTATTCTATTCTGCGACGAAATCCACATATTGCATAATTTTAACTTCTGAAACAATTTCCCGTGAGTTCGATTAAAAAATGTAGCAGTCCTAGTTATCGCTGGATAGTTGCTCAATAAGCGTAAAATCATAAAAATTAAGATATAATTTATTTACAGTCAGTAAAACTACTAACTCTTATATATATATATATATATATATATATATATATATATATATATATATATATATATATATATATATATATATATATATATTGATGTGCAGCGAATAAATAACTGTTATATTTACCTTTTATATAAGATACTTATAAGATCGAATTTTTCTCAATCAAACCAAAGTATTATACAATTATTTTCCATAATAATTCCGTAAAAATATGCATGATAAAGTATCAATTTATATGTAACCTGATAAATAATAATAGTAATAATAACAATAATACTATCGGATTATCTTTCATATGAGGCATGGAGCCTCTTGTAGCCAGTTGGTAAGTTTATAAAAAATAAATAATGTAAATTCCACTATACAAAGGAGAAATTTTACATACGTATGTGCTATATTCAAATGGTTTACAATCAGTAGAAGCCAGTATCAAACTTAAATCCAAATACATTATTGAGCAAACAATGCTAGAATAGCTACAGGTATAAATGTCTACAGGCATTCAAAAAATAACGCCTCATTTCAAAAATTATAAAAATTGTTTGTAGCTTGCTTCGTTCGCTTAATAATGATTAGCATACGTCTAAAGAATGAAAATATAATTTTATGGTTGGTTGAATTCACCTATTTTATCTAAATTATTTAACTCCTGGAAACATGTTAAGCCCTGACACCAAATAAAGTTAATGTTTATTATCATTTATAACCGATTGCAATATAAAATAAACAAAAAATATTCCATACACGTAAAGATGGGAAAATAGATATATATTAATGGTTGGATCAAAGTAGAGGTATAATATAATAAATATCACTAAGAAACAGTGTGAAAAGATAAACGGTGAGGTGCAAAGGAAGGTAGTTATACAAAATGAATGTCATGTACATAAAGAGATAAATAGGTAAAGAAAAGTTAGAAGAATAGTTTTATAGATAGATAGTTAGACAGGCAGATAAATAGGAAGTGAGATTGACATGTTGATATATATGTAAATAAAATATGACAGATATCTAGGTTCACATAGAGAAAGACATAGAGAAACCTATAGATAAGACACAAGGAAAAATATCAGTCAAATGAAACAATCATGAAAACAACGAAAATGTTGTTTACATAGTTTAACGATTTATGCAATTTCACCGACAAGGCTTAAACTTAATTAAGTAAACAGAGCAACACAATAGTACCTGAAAAATTCTTTCTGACACCGATCTCAATGCTGAAACAGGTCTTTACGCATGACAAACGAAATATGCTCCTAATTTTGTTAATTTTGTCACAAATTGAAATTATTTAAAAGCCGATTTTTGCGCAGACTAATTCATCGAACACAAATCGCAGTAATTCATACTATTTTCTCGTCACCCAGCGAAAATACCGTTTGTGCCGAACGTCAAGTCAGAAAAATCCAACACATTGTGGCAGAAAAAAATCTTTATTTGAGTTAGTTTTAATAAATCATGCGGATTTAAAATGAATACTAATTTCTTTAAACAAAGTTGTATGAAAAAGTAAAACTAATAATATTTACGTTTATTAAGGCGATTAGGAATTCCTTGTCTCTCATCAGACATGACGGAATACTAATAAGCAGCAATCTAACCACCAGCGATTTATAATTTTTTGAAAAGCTAAGATGCTGCTCCAACTTCTTTTAGTCTCAAGCACTGTAGTCAGTTGAAATATATGCGAAAAGTTCTATTTCAACACAATCAAAACTTTTTTATACCTTTCGTTTTATTTATTCCAGTAAAGCTGTTGAGAACTACATAGTGGTTTGAATCTTGTTGATTTGTATTCTGTTGTTCTTTTAATGCCTATTTCAGATCCAAACACGTTATTGCGGGTGACTGGCGTTTGTCGCAACTGCTTTAAAACATTAATCCATTTATTTTATACAAGCCAGCTAAATTGATTTCAACCATTTTTCTGGTTATTTGCGCGAAAAGGCTTTTGGAATAGCATCTACTGCTTTGAAGTATTTTCAAAGATATGTTTGTCAGACTTTTAAATAATGGAGCTGGTGGAAATAGATATGAATGGTAAACTACGAGCAACAAACCTCAGCGGAACAAAATCCCAGCAAACACCAAGCAATATAGAGTGATGGACGTAACAAGCAACCAGCATTTAAATGGCAAAGTACGCTCAATAATTGAGATCTTGCATGTCTCAAACTTACTACAATGTAAAGCGAAAACTAGGGCCGCTTTAAAAATCCGTTTGAACAAATGAGCTTATACTCATTAACTATGCAAAAGTGTGTTTCACAAAACGGATCAGAAATTAGAAGAGAAAAACTGGAGTTCATAAAAAAATGTATCAAAACCTACTTCCTTCGTGCCCATAATCTTGGCGAAGAGTCGATGAAATGACTGGTTGTTTATGCCGCCCGTCACATTGTACAGATATTCCAAACGACTAACTGTCAAGAAGTTCTGAATTCGGACACCCTTTTCTAAGACAAGTTGGACGAATTCCAATCTGTCATTCATTAATGCATCTGCCAAAGCATTTTCCAGGATGGATTCCTTAAATGAAAATAAAACAATATAACTAGCACACAGATGAAGAAAAGAAACTCACAGAAAAAAGCCTACAGGTCTAATTTAAAACGTTTCAAACGGGAGACTAATATAAAATGAATAGGGAGCATAGTTGTTTCTTGCTTATATTATGCGCTGAATGATTAGACAATAATAATGAAGCATTTGGATTGGGATTTGTTGCAGGCCATGTCATTTGGTGGTTAGGACGACAAAGGAAATATAGCTCTTTCTTTCTCCTCATATTATATATCATAATCCATTAAGCACGGGCAAATAAGCAAAAAATAAACAGAAATTGTTATGCTGCATTTAAATTTATCCAAATACAAATAGATAACGATATATATATATATATATATATATATATATATATATATATGAGTGTTTGTGTGTTTGTATGTGTGGATGTCTCTTCATTAATATAAGTACATACATTTGTCAGAATAAACTAAGAATTGTATAGTGTAGAAAACAGAATTCATCCAGTAGACCAAATTCGTCCTAATTTAGGAACTCATCACGCGCTGGCCAGTTTTTGCCGCGGACAGGGGTGGAATCTGGCCAATAACTGATGAGTTCCCAACCGGTCTACTGTATGAATTGTGTTTTATACGCAATAAAATTCTTAGTTTATATTGACAAATGTATTGAAGTAAAGGGTCAGGTGTTTGATTCAAGATCGCATCCCTGATTATAGTAATTGTTATTACCGCCAGCGAAATCGATAGTCGTTTAATTATATAAACGTGTCTGTCCTGGTCGAATAGACTAATGGAATTTACCATCTTTTACCATGTTCAGCTTATGACAACAATATATATATATATATATATATATAAGTTTCTATTAGAGGAACACATAATAACTAAGGCTAATGTTCTTTCTTTCTAATTATAAATAACCTGTATTAAAGGCATGGGACATTATAAATAATATATATATATATATATATATATATATATATATATATATGTGTTTTTCCTTATTAGAAATATACTTTGTAATATCTGAAAGTAGTCATTATATATATATATTCTTGAAATGCGAATATTATTGTAATTATTGCTCTTCCTGTGTAAATAAAGAATTTATCAGATACGTTGTGTGTTGTATATCTTCTCAATATATCTAATAAATGAACATAACTTATATAATAGAGCAAACAAGGTAGAAATATTTGAACATAGAGAGTAAAACGGAAACCACCCATTGGGTGTGCGTCAGCATCCAGTTCAAGCTTAATATTTGTAGAAGAAGAATGTAAGCATTGAGCTTTGAACTGGACGTGACGCAATGCAGTTGATTGGTTTCCGTCTCTACCTAATCCCTCCATGTTCACATTTTTCTATCTTGTTTTGCTTCAATATATATATATATATATATATATATATATATAAAGTTATGTTCATTAGTAGATATTTGAGGAGATTAAGGAACGTTTCTATCTGATAAAAATTTCTTTTGTTTCTGCACACAGTAGGTACAATGAATATATATATATATATATATAGTGAGAGTATATATATATATATATATATATATATATATATATATATATATATATATATATATATATAATGGCTATATGTTTAGTGTCATTTTATTCTTATGTGTAAAGAACACAATTTTCATTTTCTTAACCTTAGATTAAGAATAGTTCTCATTTTCGACAGTTAGGTCATTCTTCTAGAACAGTCTTTTACGCTTGCTAAAATTATTATTAACATTACAATTTCTAACTTCAAAAAAATTATTTGAATGAGTGGTGCGGAGATTGATTGTTATTTTATGATGTGATAAACGAAAAAAAGGATATTTAGACTATAAACTAATTTATTTTTAATAACTACTTGATTGTGTTCGTATTTTGTTCTTCATGAGTTCATCGAGTAAATAAAATGATTGATGGTTTGATGGTGATATATATATATATATATATATATATATATATATATATATATGTGTGCAAATTTCGGAAGAACATCGCCATGTTACAGCCAGATTAGATATTCTTCCATATTACATGAATTCATGTAAAGGCCGGATAGATTTTGGGATATTAGTGATAGGCTTATGCTTCATAAGCATGTAAAATCAGAGAAATTTATTCACGTCCTGCTGGCTTTCCTAGTTAGAATTGAGGAACTGAATACGAATCTCAAATAACCGAATCTAATAAATGAATTGCCGATGTTTAAATCTGCTTAATTCGTGCATCCAATAAATGAGTAAAGTTCCACCTCAGCAAACCAATGCTTCTAATTAACTGTTGCAAATACAGTAGTACCTCGAGATACGACCAGATTCACATACGAGTTTTTTGAGATACGAGCGGGAACTCGGGCCATATTTTTGTTCAAGCTACGATCCAAAATCCGGAGCGTCCCGCTAGTTGGCGCACAGGGTCGAGCATCATCCGAGAGAATCTCTGGCTCACTCGCACGTGTTACCCGCTTGAACCAAATTGTATCTTGTGCGCTGTACTCTTTTTTTTTGCTTGATTTTTGCGTGATTACTGAAAATTGTGTGTTATCATGGGGTCGAAGAAAGTGAGTGCTAAGGACAATAGTGACAGGAAGAAGAGGATGGTTTCGATAGAACTACAGCAAGAAATAATAGAAAAATCATGAGCGTGGCGTACGAATGATTGAACTCGCAAAGATCTATGACAATAGTACATCGATAATTTGTACGATATTGAAGCAGAAGGATGCCATCAAGAGTGCTACATCAGCAGAAGGAGCCACAATTCTTTCCCAATTAAGGACAAATATCCACGAGGAAATGGGGACGCTTCTGCTCGTGTGGGTGAAAGAGAAGTTGGCAGGAGATACACTGACGGAGATGGTAATATGCTAGAAGGCACGAAGTATTTATGCCTACTTAGTGAAAAGAGAAGCAACATATTTTGTTACGTATTTGTTAAATATACATGTTCATTTGTTATTCAAAAACATATTAATTCATAATTTACAGTTATTTGGGAATTTTTCATAGATCCTGAACGGATTAAATCGAATTCAGTCATTTCAAATGGGAGAAATTCGTTTGAGGTACGAGCCGATTGACTTAAGAGCTCGGTTCTGGAATGAATTAAACTCGTATCTCCAGGTACCACTGTAATTTATAACGAAACATCTTGAAGAAAAAACACCGGCATTTTAAATTATATGACTCATTAAGTGAAGATTAATAAAACGTATGAATACAACTTGTTAAAAAGGTGACTGCAGTAGTTACACAAATGTGCTAGAAATTCATAGATTATTTTCTACTAAATACGCAGAAATAATTCTGAACAAATAGAGTTTATTTAAAATTTCCTTTTTGTTTTCAAACTTATCTGAATACAGAAATATATCCCGTTTTAAGCCATTAAAAATCTATCCGCATTTGTAAAACTGCTCAGTAGCAGCTAGAATGTCAGTTTGATTTGAGCATAGTTCAATTTTGTACGCATACTAGCACTTATTTTAAGCCATAAGCATGCTCCATAATGGGCACATAAATGCATTTTGGCAGTTTAAATATTGTGTACTTGGTAAGTGTTTTACGAACCCCACTGAATGAAAGACAGCTATATTCATTCAATGGCCTTGTCCTCTAATACATTAGAAAACGTGTTTAAGTAATACAACAGTAATAGCCACAATTAATTTTTCGTTTTAATGCATTACGCAAGCCTAACTAGAAGAAAATGTATTCTGTGGCTTTGTCAGTTGTCGCTAAACTTCCGATGTGTTTGATGGGAATAAGCCTGTACTCAACTAAAAAAACACAGAATTTCGGAAATATTTTTAGTAAAAGCCGTTGCTTGAATTTATTTACACATCTATGATTGTTCATAACACATCACTCACAGTTAGCTATCGCACATAACTGTAAATTTATTGAAAATTATATGAAATCACGAACACAGGACATGAATTTATCATTGAATAGGTAGGTTTGACTGAAGAGCACTTTTTCCGGTCTCTTAGAATAAGCAGCAAAAAGTGATGAAACCTGGACAGCGAGGAGGTTTAACCAAGATCCCTAAATATTTGGACTTACCACTTACTAATTATCTAAACAGGCATAAATTTCATCCGTGGTCTGAATTGAAGAATTAAGTTCTGTATCGTATTCTTGAAAAAAAATATCTGTTTTATTATATATTCTCCGAATTTTAGGATAACACAAAATCATTATGAAAATCAAAACACTAAGTTTACAACATTAAATTTAAGCACAAAAATTCGAATAGAATAAAGCAACTGCGTAATAATTATTCAAAAATTCATAGTACCCTTTCCATGTGCAAAAATTAAAAGAAATTTTATCAGATTTTTATCAGCTTTTTATTTTTGCACATGGAAAATATACTATGAATTTTATTAAGGCTCGCATTCTAAAAAAACTATTTTAAAACCAATTTTGCTAGCAGGCTATAAGCAGGTTAACATTGGATACCTAATTGTAGGAAATTTTGATACAATTTCCATTTTCTAAAAATTGCTATCTAACAGGATCCCCTATAACGGTGAAGTATTACATAATTAGAAACTTTTAACAAAAGAGTGGTTTTATATTTATGGTGCCAGTTTCAAAATGACTGATACAGTTACAAACTGTAAATTTCAGCTAATTATTGACCGAAAATATTGATATATAAAGCATGTGAACGATCAAAGAGAACACCACATATAGTCTACTTACAGACCAATCGTTGAAATTGGCGAAAACTTTCGACCTTGCGATATCCGGCCGATTCCAAGCCATCGTTAACGATAGCTGCTCAGCAGGAGTCAAATGTTGTCCAGATGCTACAAAATGTAGGTAATGTATTAAAAGCAATAAAATTCAAAAAATAATTACAAATTTCAAGCCGAAATTTATCGAGGACTAATGTTAATTGAACAAAACCAGATCGCATCTACATTTTTACAAACCTGAATTTATACAGCAAAACATATAGTAATAAGAAGAAGATAAAATATTTGGTTTAGTAAACAACCAAATTATGCCTATGCACATATAGTCTATCTATTTATGCTCTGGTCAGGCAAAAAATTAATTAAACTCCAGGTCCACAAATTACTTAAGGGTACATGTACACAAATATTGTAAACCTAAACGAATATTGGTTGCGCGGGCTGCAGTAACAATTAAATTAATCAAGGTTGCGATCATGATATAAACAGTTGACCCATTTTGTCAGTATAAACTAAATATTTTATAATGTGGAAAAGGCGATTCATCCAGTAGACCGGTTACGTCCTTATTGGGAACTTATCACGTACTGACCAGAATTTGCCGTAGACAGGGCACGAACCTGAGTAAGATTGCTTCGGAATCTGGTGCTCTAACAACTGAGCCACTCTGCCACACACTAGAAAATTTTCAGTTTTATACTAACTAATGTTTTGAGGCTAGCCTTTCCTTTATGTGGATCCGTTATGGTATCCTTTTAGATCTGAAATTCCGACTAACAATCTCCAATCTTTCATTATAGAATGGACAACACCTACAAATGGTGTTGAAATGAACATTTTTATAATTAAACGAACAAATGTTTCCCGAACTGTGATAAATTAGTTTAATCAAAGTTGCGATCTTGACAGAAGCACCTTACCCATTATTAACATGAGTTTGTCATCAAGATTGTAAACTTGTTTAAAGTAATTGTAAGGCTAATTTCAAGTGAACAAGGAAAGGAACACCTAAAAATACATGCAGCTCGTAGTTTAAATGTATCAAAGTTAGTACAATACTTATCAATCGAAATAAAATAATATTTAATTACTTCTTTTTAAACTTCAAAGTACTAGACAGATTACTTGCATCAAGCTAATATCATAAATATATCAATATGATAATATAATATATATGATATAATAATAATAATAATAATAATAATAATAATATGTAATAATAAATATAATAATAATAATATATAATATATATGTAAGTATGTAATATATGTAATAATAATAATAATAATAATAATAATAATCCTTATCATTATGCTGACGAATGCTAAGAGATGTACCCTATAGAGTTCCAAACCAATGATGATATGCCGGTTTATATTTTCTTTATAAAGCATACAACGGATTTTGTCGTCACACAAATACAGAAATTATTTTGTTAGCTTTTAGTGAAAATAAGAACGTACTGTTGAATAACATGACGCTCAAAAAGAACGCTCACTAAAATTATGCTTACCTAGCTAGTAAAAAACATTGTTCGCGTAGGTGCGTTAATTTATTATTTGACAAGCATTATTTATGATCGATTAGTAGCCTGGGTGATTAAAGCCCAATTTCTTTTACACAAACATTATTCCCTGCATATTTTATTTAGTGTGGTTTGTAAGAGTGATACAAACACATCAGACATTTTATTGTCTGTTAATTGAAGATAGATTTTATTTAAGTTGCATTGTGTAATTTTTTTAATTTAATCCATCTTGTTTATTGACATATGATTAACTGACTTCTAATGATTTAAATAATAGAAACTTAAATCCATATTAATATTATTGTTAAACCAATTATTTCACAAATAACTTATCGATCTTAAACACGAACCACACTGGCTTAAATTTAATAACATTGCTCAAGGCAAACCATGACAGTAGCATTTAACAGAGTTATATATTTGTAAGGTAACATATATTACATTAGTAAATATGTGTGTTGACGAATAAAATCCTTTGAATATATCTATGCAAATATATCAATTCTATATATATATATATATATATATATATATATATATATATATATATATATATATATATATATATATATATAATAAATTTATTTTCACGTAACTCTGCGATGCTACGGATTGACCTCTCCAGATGAGGGATGAAATATGCTTTACTGATTTATAGATACATAACAATAATTTTTCTCTGAATAACAAAGCGGATAGCAAATCCACGGCAGCATCAAATACACAAGAGAATTGTGTCTAGCACAATAAAACTAATTAAGTAAACAGAGAGCATTGTACTGCTCTTCAGTGTCTATATATACATATAAAGGCGACCAGCATAAACAAAATATTAAATAAGAGAATGCAAACTATTAAGTAGACCGTATTCATCATTATTAAACACTCATCAAGTACTTGTCAGAATTTGAGTTAACAGGTTCAAACTGAATTACATTTTCTTCAGGAGCAATTTTCAGAAATCCAATAAAACAGTACACTAATCACAAGACCAAATTTAATCATACTTAGAAATGCGGATCAATGGGATTATAGCGGAACTGAGAGTGCTAATCGGCCACATACGAAGGAGTGTCATGGATACGTTAAATATGATGATCGCATCGCGTAATCGATAACAACATCGAACTAAAGGCGTGTCAATGCAAAGCATAAAGCAGGGCAGGTACATTAAAGCCAATGACATAACACATCCAAATAATGAAGATAAAACAGGAACGAATGGCAACATAAGTGAAAAGACCAAATACTAAATCACGTTTTTCGATCAAATAATTCGTTACAGAATGCAGTTATACATTTGCTTCGCAAGCCTACTCATGTTAATTTACCGATTCCTGTAGTTTACTAGTTTTATTGGTGTCAGGTTTAGAACATTACAGCTCCGCTCTTCTCTTAAATCACCCTATATATGCAATGCAGTTTGATCTTCGTTAGTCAGTTTTCCGTCAAGCTATGATGATAAACATAGAAGGTCGAAACGCAACAGTAAGTGCGAATGAATTTGTGTTTTGCGACTGGTTAGTTAAACTAGAATCGGAATTTACCTCAAGCTGGAAAATTTGATTTAAATAAATATTATCCTCATCCGCCCAACAAATGAATGTACAATTAGTCGATTTATATACACAAGTTGCAGAAATGTCATTATCGCGAATCAATAAAAATTATGCGGCTCACATTTCTAGCGAAGTACAATGTGTGTAAGCTTACTATAAGTGGGAGACGTATATATGAGCTTTTATATCTTAGATATGAAATGCGTCGAAATGCGTCAGTACGTGTGTCTGGTTTGATAAAATAGAATGTGTGCATATCTGAAGCTCAAAAACATGGTTTTACAAATTGATTTCACCACTCGCGCAATTCGTGATTGTATAAGAGAGTAAATTTATCTTATTTAAATATCAGACTGAAGTTTAGGTAAAACGCTATAAATTACACTAGGCGATTAGCGATAAAGGCAAGTGAATAATTAAAACAAATTTATAACTTAATTGCGCAGTACTGGTTGATTTAATTCCATGAATTCATAGAGTTTCCATTCTTCTCTACTACGCTTGATTAATTCATGTATATTAATACGAAATACTTTAAAATTAAAAAAAACTCGCTCGACCTTCTTCCATGTCGCATAACTTTGAAGCAGCAATGTAAAAAATATTCAATGATGTATTGAAGGTTAGAAAGAAATTCAAAAGACAAGTCGCGATCAAAACGGATCGTGTGAGCAATAAAAAATGAAAATATATGCAATCTTGCAGAATTAATTGTTTTTTTTACAATATCACCTTGAAGAAGAGCTGTCAAAATCATATTGTCTATTTCGTCACTTTGTCCTTCACCCATTCGAAATACACTGATCTGTGTAAGAATAGAAAAATATTTTCAAACACGATTCAATGTAAGTTATATACAAACTTGATTTTAGATGTGAGAAAAGCAAAATTAATCAATGTTTCAGAAAGGAATCACGCATTATGGATTTTTTTAAATTATTAGTATATTTCGCCTCGTTTATACATTTGAATATAATTTTTCGCCCAACATGAGCAGAAGACTTTGTAAAGCGACAGATAAACACATAAAGAATTCGTTATTTTATTTGCCACAACCACTCATATATTGTAATAAGTGTCTTAGCATAAATCATATATATATATATATATATATATATATATATAATTGATAGTTTCTAATTTCACCATTTTTTAAATGTAAGAACAAAACAACGTACTCCATGGAATAACATTTATTAATAAATCTTATTTCTACCAGTATCTACAGCCATTGTTCTGGATTCGTTAGTATATTCGTTCATCTGGTATAAATAAGATTTATTAATAAATGTTATTCCATGGAGTACGTTGTTTTGTTCTTTATATATATATATATATATATATATATATATATATATATATATATAATCGACAGGATTTTAATGATATATGTTTTCAATATAAAGAAAAAATGCATGTAATCAAAATCCTGTCATTACACTTGAATTGAATATAAATTTACAAAAAGGGCACGTTGCCTGTTCTATATGGTAGTTCTGGGATGTTTAGTTAAAAAATTGAAATAATGAAATTCCAAATTCGTTCCATCTGAAGGAATTGCTAACCAAAAAGTATGATTAAAATTTGCGTGTAATGTGCGGCACGGATGTCGCACTGAATAGAGTCTAAGGCTTCAAGGCCAATGTGTCCGGGTTCGAGTCCCGTTCGCGGAAAATTCCGGACAATATTTGACGAGTTCCCGATAAGAGCGAATTCGTTTCCACGATAGAATTGCCTTTTTACCTGATGAAACTTTTAGTTTATGCATAAATATATTGAGTGCTAAACATCTGTAAAGAATTAAGTTCTTCAAATGTTATTTGAAATCAGATGTTGTGCCAAAAAGATTCCTTAAGTTGTGCTGGATGAATAACTTTAAACCAACGCCGAAACTTATAAGCCGCTTATGTTATGTCATTGAGGGCAACCAATCAAAACTGCAGGATGCTGAGAGAGTCATTCAATCATTTAGGTTGCCCATTTGCGACTATGAAAGTCAGCAAATGCAATGCATTTATGACCTAAAATTTGGAAAAATCCCCATCAAAATCGCAACTTTCTACAAATCCTGATGCATTTATTTACAATTATTCAAAGGTGATCTTCTCAAAACAGAAAAAATACTCTTCTTAGGAACAAATTCCGCATGGTTGAGAGAAACCTAATCGAACACGATATTATTGACATCCAGGCTGGAAGAGAAATTTCAACAAAGGCTTTAAAAATGGCACCACCCACAGACATTCGACGGGCAAGGACTGAAAGCTGAGGTAGTTAGCGCAGTATAACAAAACAGAATGAACTTCAAAGGAAGCCAGATCATCACAAAAAGGCATATAGACGAATTACAAAAAGTACAGTCAGACAAATCTATACGACATGCTACATCCAACAAAGAATCAGGAGTTGTTATACTTGAAGCCGAGGCTTATAGAAGGTCCATGAACGAAATCATAAATTATCAATCCAAATTCAGATCAAATAACATACAGAAAGATGATTCAGACATATCGCATCAAGAATAAATGCTATTCTGAAAAAGATGGGAATCACGTCTTATCTAAGATGGATGATTCGAAATTAGATTATGACTCATAGAAGAAATCCAAAAAGCAAGACCCATCGGAAAAAATACCGCAAGGTTGTACGGCAAATAAAAAACTAATAAAGACCTGACTGCCTCAGGAGCTCCACCGATGCGGTCCACTATGTTAATGTATAGTGCACCGCAAATTAAACCAGCTAAGTTTCTCTGCAACAAAGTGAGTGAGATCTGGTCATTGTTGTATTGATGGCTTGAGAATTAACCATCTGTTCTCAAGCCATCAATACAATAATGACCAGATCTCAGACATCAATTCGCAACACAGTGAGAAGGACCTTTACATGGAAACAGGCACACACACAGACACAAACGCATAAACACTTACCAATCAGCCAAAACAAGAAATAGAAAACCGAGACATATTTGTTGCCACCCACATATTCAAATGCAAACCCAGAATGTATATAAATGAAAGATTGTAGGGCAAAATTTTGTATTCTCTAAATAAATGGCCGTTATTCACTTTGTTATCAATGTGTTTTTCTTCCTAATTAGAAAAAAAATATATACTTACAAATCAGCCCAAACTGGAAATAGACGTAAAACCGATTTAGACTAGTTGCCACACACATGATCAAATAAAAACCCAGGATATTTATGAATGAATGATTTTAAAGAAAAATATATGGCCATTATCCACTTATTAATGCGTTTTTCTTGAAATTTTTTTTCCTGTGTGTGTTTAATTATAGTGTTATGACTAGATATTATTGCATATTATCAGAATACAACAGCAAACTAACAAGCGAGGATCAAACCGCAATTCATATATATGGAAAGTGAAATTGATAATTATTATGGAAGGTCAAAGCACGTCAGCACGTGTGACTAAATTTAGTTTTGCTGTTATTCGATGGCTGGTTAAATACAATGGGATTGGTGTTTGCTTCAAGCTCGCAAACTTGAATTATATCATTTTTACCGCCACCCGTGCAATCAATGACCTACTACTTCTTTTATCTATTTATTTGCGGCGAAAGTTGCAAAAAGTTAATGTTCCTGACTGCATAGAAATTGTGCATCCGATATTTCCAGATAGGTAAAATGTACGCGAGACTACAAGAGGTTTAGAGCCGCATATTAATTTTTGCTTTCCATCTATAAATGCATTTCGGTTTGATCAGCTATATTCAGTTTGACTTCTTACTCTGATGATGATCATAGAAGGCATAAACGCGTCAGTACTTTTGATTGACGGTAGTTTTGCTATGTCGTTCGAGAACTGGTTAAAAAATGTAGGATTGGTATTTAATCGACGCTAGCAAAATTGATTTACAGAATTCTTAACACTAGTATGGAATCAATGATTGTTTACTTGAATTATTTAAGCATTCTGTCTGCATTTGCTACGTGACAATGCTTAAATTTCTTCTAAAAACGACATGATACTTTATTTATAACTTTTCTGATTGTTCAATGAGCGCTTTAAGCATAAAACTTTCTTCCGTATTGTTATTATCATTTCGCTTTCTATTCCTAACCAACTTACCTTCTTTCCGTTCTAAATTATAACGGAAATCTATTTCTTTAACATTCGCCTAACGAAAAACTACTCTCAACAAAATCTAAGAATATATTTTAAGATTCCTTGAAAATAATCACTTCCTAACTGAAAACTGATTACAACTATTACACTAGTACATAAATGAATATATATATATATATATATATATATATATATATATATATATATATATATATATGCCTATATAGAGCAAACTTTCCAAGAAATGGAAGAACCCGAAGATTTTTTCGTTTTTCAATTAATTCCTGTCTGGATTATTGAAAGTAAATGAAATTAATGCAAGTAAAATTATATAAAGAATTTTTGAACAAAAGTAGATCGCTTACCAAGTCCCGACGTTTCATACAAAAACGCATTTCTGCGTACAAACCTTCTGCATTAACACGAGGGATTTGGAAAGTTCGACATATGTTGGAGATTACTTGCTCACGAAGATTAATGTTCAGATCGCTAAAAATATGATTAAGAATATAAGTAAATATTGCACTTAAATAATTCCAATCTCTGAATAAAAAAGATATGAATCTAAATACACGCAAATAGATGAAAAAATCGAAAACGCAAAGTTGACCATAACCTTACGAAGAAGCGCCATATTCATGGAACGAAATTGCACATGTAGTCATTAATTCTAATGCCAGAACAGAGGGTAACGAATTTCCTTCTGCAAAAAAATCGTTTCTGGTTTAAAATATAATTATCCAGCCATTCCCTTTTCTCGCATAAACATAAAAATACTAAGCCCTAACCCCATTTCCAGTTGTAGAGCGCTTCAGACATTGAGTAAAAGTTTCTTTGTTACAGTAAGAAATACCTTATCTGTCTGCATACCTATGCTCTAACCTAAAAGTCGTCAGGTTTCTAGCAATGAACGCAGAAAAACTCTCAATCTTGTAAATTGTAATTTGTTAAATAATAGAATACTCTAAACTATGCCGTTTTAAAACAATACTAGCTGCGTTCTGATTTGTTAATGAAAAGCAGAATATAATTTTCGACTAGACATCAATCTAAAAAAGAGCAAAAAGTATGCAATGAAGAGGATTTTTTATCTTAACCAGTCTCAATTGCAGCGTATATATTTACAATAGGTGTTAGACAGCAATGCCTAAATAAAATCCGCTAAAGGGTAGTAAATACGAAATGGAAAAGCCATCAATATTCCACATTTATTGTACACCGGTTTAGCACTAGCATGCCTAAACAAGGCAACAGTATAAGGGGACAATTTGCGATTTTTATATTTGAAATGGACAAGAAACAACTCCATTATCACCTGGGAAAACGTGACAAAAATGAAAGACTTTCAAGCAGACCAATCATAGAAGTATTCATATTTAATGAGATATACTTGCATCCATTTGGTACCAATAGAGTTCACAGTAATGCTGCTGACATGACTAGGAAGTGAAGATAGTTCGTGAAGCAGCAAAACTTTCTACGGAATTCTGCTAATGCGTTTTAAATAAAACCTTCATAAGAAACTATAATTCACGTTTTATTCATTGATATTTTTAACAAAGGCTAAGTGACATATTTAATTAAGCAGAATCTTGTAATTTAACACCGTTATTGTTAAGTTAAATAACTAAATTGAACGACGACATCATTTAAATTATTATGTATTAGGTGTTGCGCACCAATTAACAAATTATTTCAACTATGAACAGAAGGATTAACCAAAATCAGCATGAACGAAAACTATAATCTGATGTACACATTCGTTTTGTGCTTGCTGGAGACTCATAAGTAGGAGCTGGTATTACGCCCTATACCCACTATATATTTTGGTGAGGAATCTGGGACAATTGGACGGTATAATCCGCTACACGAATCTGTAAACCTGCAGTATATAAAGTTTACGACAATGCGATTGCAAAGCCAACCAACCATATATATGTTATATATATATATATATATATATATATATATATATATATATATATATATATATATATAACATAGCCTGTAAAAGGCACCAACACAATAGCTGCTGTGTCAGTATCTGATATATATATATATATATATATATATATATGTGTGTGTGTGTGTAACGAAAACACAACAAACGCATAATTGTGACATTGCATATGCAAGTAAGTATTAGGTTTTGCGAACCTAGTAACAAATTATTTCAGTTGTGACCAGAAGGACAAACCAAAGGCAGCATGAACGGAAAGTATAATCTCATGCACATTCGTTTCGTGCTTACTGGCGAATGTGCATGAGATTATACTTTCCGTTCATGTTGCCTTTGGTTTATCCTTCTGGTCACAACTGAACTAATTTGTTACTAGGTTCGCAAAACCTAATACATACTTGCATATATATTAGCTCTTCGCAACAAACAGTATTTAACGTTGCACGTATGTTCTCCAAGTGTAGCATTTGCAATAATTACGAAATGCAATTGTCGACATGATTTAGCCACATGTGGATAAAAAAATGCAGCCTCATTTGTACTAACAAAATAAGTATGTTCGGGCGTTGAGCATAAACTGGACGTTATGCAAGCATTTCATAAGTTGTTCCAATAGTTTAAGCTCTTCAGATTTAAATTTTATCCTTTTATAAATATATATATATATATATATATATATATATATATATATATTGCACCAGGTATTAAGGACAATTCATCGATATAAAGCATGGATATTTTCTGTGTCACAATCAGTAAACAAATTTTTGTTCATCGTTGCATTTTGTCAGTTTACCGATAAGAACGTCTAATTAAACTACCATGTAACGAGTATAGTATACGTTTGCGTACCGTAACTTCTCTTCTGATCTGCCATATATATATATATATATATATATATATATATATATATATATATATATATATATATATATAATGTCCATTCCTTTTAATTGTAACGACGGTATTCTTATAATTAGGAAAACACAAATAACGAAGTGGATAAAGGCCATTTATTTCGTGAATACTAATCCTCTCTTATACAATCATGTTCTTGGCTGGATACTAGTAGATTGTTGTTGAATTTTGTTATTCTTGGCCAGTCGATAAGAATATCATGTTGATGAAACTTTTGAATATTAAGGTCAGGTGCATGTTGTTTTATGTAAAGGGCTTCGTAGATAAATAATAATTTTACTGAGTTTGCTTTATGTAGAATTGTGAAATTGGTCGAATTGACAGGGTGCCCCGTTGCCAATATATGATCGGAAATAGCTGATTTTCCTGACGGTGGCAAGCCTTTGTTAATCAATTTCTGTGGCAAATGTTGCTGGATTCTGCTTATCAATTGCTTCTTCGTACGTCCGATATATGTGCTACCGCACATACATGAGAATTTGTAGACTATGAATGATTTGGAGAGAATTGGCAATTGATCTTTGGCATCCAACCTCATGATATTCTTATCGACTGGCCAAGAATAAAAAATTCAACAACAATCTACTAGTATCCAGCCAAGAACAAACAGGCCCTCGACTAGAATCAACAAACGTGCAATCGGATTGGCAACAAACTGAAGTGGAAATAACAGAGGCGCATACGATGACAGAAGTCTCCAAACAATGTGAGCGTTTAACACTGCAATCAACACTGGCGTTGTTACCACGTGAAAACTTTGCGCAACGAGGTGAAACGATCAACTATACTGGGAAAAATAGCACTTGTATATGTAACAGTGAACAATGTGCACAAATGGTTAACTCTCAAGATACCAAAACAATAATGACAAGATCTCAGACATCACTTCGCAATACTGCGAGAATGACTTTTACATACAAACACGCATACACAACACAAACACAAACGCATACACACTCACCAACTAGTCAAAACAAGAAACAGCAGTAAAAACGAGTCAGATTTGTTACCACTAGCATAATCAATTGAAAACCCAAAATGTATAAATATGTATGATTGTATAAGAGATGATTAGTATTCACGAAATAAATGGCCTTTATCCACTTCGTTATTTGTGTTTTCCTAATTATAAGAATATATATATATATATATATATATATATATATATATATATATATATATATATATATAACAACGTACTCCATGGAGTAACATTTATTAATACATCTTATTTCTACCACTATATACAGCCATTATTCTAGATTCTTAGTATATTCGTTCATACAATCCAACTGTACATTTGTCGTAACCAATCCCCTCTTCGTTATGTCAGTCACCGTTTTCCGTAATTTAGATAACTCCTTTTGCGCAATTTAGACCACTCCTTTTGCGTAAAGACATTTGGTGTGTCATCGCTTTCATTGTAATGGCATCCGTAATTGATGGGTGTGCGAAACCTTGGCTATTTTTGAAGGCCCGTAAGTTATGTCTTTGTTCCAGTCCAATTTAATTTCTTTTTAAATTATTTTCCGCACGCTTAAACAGGGCTTCAGCTAATTAATTGCAATAGCTTTTGTTCTGTTTTTGCCTTGTACAAAACTGAAAAATTGTTACTACTAACCACATGACCTGTGAGTAGTACATGCTAGCAAATTTCTGATTTTTGTGCAGGAGCTGCACCCCTCTTTAATAGTTTGTGAGGGAGATGCAGATTTATTCTAGTTTCGAACCTCGTTTTTGATCTTCCGACGTACTGAGCGTTGCAGGTACATTGAAATTTGTATACAGACAAAGGTGTTGACGTCACAGATAGGCTATCTCTTTCATTCGTGCGCATTAGTTTTGTTGTGTTGAATACCACTCTCACCTGTATTGATGGAAACTGTGCTTTAGTCATTCGAATTACTTGTTTTTTAAGATTTCAGCTGGAGGATCATCTCCACAGGGAACACTAAGCGTTACTCTCTGCGGTGGTTTGTTTTCCTCCAAATTGGTCTCGATTATGTTGCGTTGCCTCAAGTTGTATTCGATGAACCAGTCCGGATAGCCATTATTTCTCAACGCTTCGCGAAGTAAATTTAGCTCTAATTCAATGTTGTTCGGTGAACAAATCCTGCGTATTCATTTGCCCAAACTTATTATTAGGTTCCTTATGTACGCCCTTGGCACACTTCTGAAATAATGGATATATTGCCCAGTCCAGCTTGATTTCTGGTGAACGGACCTTGAGATGGTACATTCTTCACCTCTCGTTATTCCTACATCTAGGAAGGATAAATATCCGTCTTGTTCTTCTTCTAATGTAAACTTGATCGCTTGGTCTACATTGTTTATGTGATGTAGCAGTGCATTTGTATCTTCATCCTTTTCAACGACCATGAAAGTATCGTCAACGTAGCTTACGTAATAATGAGCTCCATTGATAAATGGTTTTAAACCAGTTTTTATAACGATGCATGTATATGTCTGCCAATACTGGTCCAAGAGGACTACCCATACCTATGACGTCAATTTGTCTGTAAAAGACTCCTTGGAATACGAAGTGTACGTTGGATGTACATAATAAAAGTAGTTCTCCTATGTCGTCCACTTCTATCAGTGTTTCCGCTTTCATAAAGGACATTTATTGTTTTAATTTTTGGAATGCTAGTAAAAAGGAACTTCATATCGAGGGACACCATTTTCCTCTCTTTTAAATTCAGGTCGTGAATTTTTTCAAACGTGCTCCATTCTTCCTTTTATGATAGGTTTTATAATCCGACATAATGGTCTGGCTGCCCCGTGCTGTGGAATACTTACCATAGATAAAATGGGCCTGAAAGGCGGAAGTCTCTCATTTTTGATCATTTTGTGAACCTTGGGCAACCCACATAATATCGGTTGCGTTGAATCTACGAGGTTTGCATGTTTGCATTCTGTAATAAAATCATTTTTGTGCTCTGTCCGTTCACAAGAAATCAAGCTGGACTGGGCAATATATCAATTACTTCAGTAGTGTGCCAATGGCGTACAAAAGGAACCTGAAAAAAAATTTGGGCACACGAATACGCAGGATTTGTTTACCGAACAACATTGAATTAGAGCTTAATTTGCTTCGCGAAGCGTTCAGAAATAATGGCTATCAGGACTGGTTCATCGAATACAACTTGAGGCAACGCAACATAATCGAGACCAATATGGAGGAAAACAAAACACCCCAGAGAGTAACGCTTAGTGCTTCCTGTAGAGGTGATCTTCCAGCTGAAATCTTCAAAAGAAAAGTAATTCGAATGTCTAAAGCACAGTTTCCATCAATACAGGTGAGAGTGGGTTTCAACACAACAAATCTGATGGACACGAATGAAAAAGATAGCCTATCTGTGACGTCAACACCTTTGTCTATATACAAATTTTATTGTACCTGCAACGCACAGTACATCGGCAGACCAAAAAAGAGGTTCGAAACTAAAATAAATCAGCATCTCCATCCCAAACTATTAAAGAGGGGTGCAGCTCCTGCACAAAAATCAGCAATTTGCGAGAATGTACTACTCAAAGGTCATGTGGTTAGTAGTAACAATTTTTCAGTTTTGTACAAGGCAAAAACAGAACAAATGCTTCTGGCTTTTGAAACTATTGCAATTAATAAGCTGAAGCCCTGTTTAAGCGTGCAGAAAATAAATTAAAAAGAAATTAAATTGGACTGGAACAAAGACATAACTTACAGGCCTTCAAAAATAGCCAAGGTTTCGCAAAATAAGACACACCCATCAATTACCGACGCACTTAAAAAGAAAGCGATGACACACCATATGACGTCAGGCAAAAAGAATGGTCTAAATTGCGCATAACGAAGAGGGGATTGGTTACGACAAATTTACAGTTGGGATTGGATGAACGAATATACTAACGAATCCAGAATAATGGCTGTAAATACTGGTAGAAATAAGATTTATTAATAAATGTTATTCCATGGAGTACGTTTTTTCTTCTTATATTTTAAAGAATGGTGAAACTGAGTATATGATATATATATATATATATATATATATATATATATATATATATATATGAGATAAGAAATAAGAGAGAAACGGTTATTGTATTTGAGAAAATTTCCTTTATCTTGGCACACGTTAAGTGTACTATTAAACCCAAATCTATCTATAGCTCACCCATCCTCGTTGGCAAAGCGATGCATGAATGCAAGAAGATCGGCCGCCCGACCACTGCCATCGCAAACGACAACATGTACAGGATTCCGTCCTGTGACCAGCTCTAAAACTGTACGAAATGTTTGAGCTCCACCATCAAGGAGAACACCAACAATGGGAACTCTTGACTTTGATCCGCCTATACAAGAGAACAAAAATTTAATTTAAGATAAATGAAAAATCAAAGCAAGGTATATTGTTGTGCATAGCACCATCAATAAATTAATTGAAAAATAAATCATATTAAATACTTTGTTAAAGCGCCAACAATCAGAAAATACCCAATAAATTTCACTAAGTTTCTATTAGCATTTATTAAGGAAATTTGCGGTGGGTAAAAATAGATAATGTTTTAGTTCTTCATTACTCCTTCCAAATAGCTTCGTGGCATACATTTAAATAAGTTTTCTTGTATATTAGATAGTATTTAGAGCAGAGAATCTAATGGCGCGTGGATAATGCGTTATTGCAATAGACACTAAATTCTTTATAATGCCTGAAACAAGATGTTTGCATCAATTGTCTTCATTTAACTTCAGAAGTTTCGGCTTCCTGTTTCAGGAGCCTATTTCAACGCCAAGGTTATCCAACCAAGAATTTGACAATTATTAATTCTAGTGATAAATTTAGGTTAAATGCTTCATTTCTACATGCTGGGAGTTTAGCAAAAGCCATCTTTGGGGCCGAGAACGCTCGAGGTGTCCCATCTAGGGCTGACGTGAATACGACATAAAATCCTCACAGAAGTGCACGAACTAAGATGAAGCGGTCAGCATAGAAAATGATAATTGCATTTTTTTGACTAAATGGACGCGCTTTATACGAGCGAACTCCTCTAAATAATTGATTAAATATAAAGCCTTTGTGTTTAATTGAATACAATTGCTCTTGATTGATTATAAAACTTATAAGAGTACAGCCAGCACAAATGACAACAGTGACTGCGAAATTAGAGATAACTAAGTCTCAGCTGGACGACACATAATAAAATCTGAAGGAATCCACATAGACGTCCAACTAATATAGGTGAAATCAAAAATGGCGACCGAAACCGAAAGGCAGCAGACGATCATATGCGGGTGTTTTTATCCAAATCGGCGATTTTTTCCTGAACGACATCAGAATTTAAGAATATGCTTTCACACTTGGATGTGAACAGGTCACAATTGTGGTGAGAAAAATTTCAAGCCTCTGTTCGAGTGCAAGGAACTTCTATGAAGACACCTATTGTGCGCATAGCTATCCAGGAATTAATGGACCGGACAGTTTCAGTTTAATTAGAATTGACTGTCGACCTGACGTCTGAAGAATATATAAGACGAGTGAATGATCACTTCCGAGCCAAGTCTCAGGAGGTGTTTTAAGAATTGTACAGACTTAAACTAATACCGGGTGAGATGCTTCGTGATACCATTGCACGCATCAAGCGGTTGTTGTCCTAGCTACCTGAGTCTTTGCCCGGGTTACAACCACATGATGCCATCATGTTTATGCTGCTGGATCCTACCAGATGAGGAGCAATATCGTGTGCGCAGGGATGCCTGGAAGAAAGAATTCAGGCTCTACAAAGTTCGGCCATGATGACCGCTACATTGGCTTCTGCGACATCACGCATGAGTCCCGTAACAACATCGGCCCGGGACGACATACCTTTTTGGAATTCTTCGCTTCATCTTTAGCGACTCTGGGACGGAAGGCGACAGCCAGGGTCTTAGAAGTAAGGTGAATATATAAAGGCAATAGCTGCGACGAATACATCGCTTAAGGGGCAGCAAAATCAGTATATTTCTCCTAGAGAACGGCTAGTGCAATGGAGAAATAGGATCCACCATCACACAAATAATGATAGTCGAGATCATAAACAAAATATAAATCCTTTGCAGGCCCAGATATTAAGATCGCGAGAAGAAGACCAGCAGAGCACCTAAAAAATTTCACAATCAGATGGCCATCGAAGAACAGGTGAGGTTCAATGTTCCATAATCATCAACAGAGTACGACGGCAAATTGACTAACAAGGATCAAACTACGGTGTACTTATTAAGTAAGGAAAAGCAGATATACGAGTTACACACGTTGCAGTCACGCAAAAGTTTTGCTTGACATGTAATAATAGCTACTCCATTTCATTGCCATCATGAAATTAATACATTTACAGTTTTTGCCAGGCATATATATAACTCAAAAAAGTAAACAAGGCTGAAATATTGCTTGAGTCACGTTTTCAAGCTTAAGAGCTGCATCAATCCAATTGTATTTAACCAGTCGCAAAACATAGCTAAACTACCGTCAGTCATACGTACTGAAGCGTTTCGACCTTCTATGATTATCAACAGAACACGATGGCAAACTGATTAGTGAGGATTCAACCGCAAATCATATATAAGGAAAAAAATAAGATATGCGGCTCTCATCTCTAGTAGTCTCCTAAACATTGTACTTGACTGGAAATTTCGACAGCACCATTTCTGTTTAGAGACCAACATTAACTTTATGCAGCTTTCGATACATTTACTTAAGTTATGCAACTAAACAGTCATTGCATAGGAGGGTTGTGATAATAGTTTTTCTAAACATGTTTGCTAGCATGAGATAAACACCAATTTCAATTTACCTAACCAGATGCACAACATAGAAAATTCTGGATAGTCCATGAGTTCTCAATATGGATGAAACTGACCTACTAGCTTAATTGTCTTTACTACACTACACGATGCTTAGTTAATATAGAAAAATATATATTTAATGGGATTGGCGTTTATATCAAGCTCGCATACTTGATTTGAATAAGAGCACAATTACAGTCAGCTAAAAAAAGTAACGCGTTGCGACCTGCCATGATTATCATCAGAGCAAAACTACAAACCTTCTAATGAGGATCAAACTTCATTTCATATATAAGGTATGGAAGGTTAGATACGCGCCTCTCGCGCTTAGTAATCTTTCATAAATTGTACTTTACTGAAGACAAATTTGCAATGTTGTGTGACTGGTAAAATAGAATAAAATTTGTGTTTATCTATATTTAATTAATTGCTGTCACCACTCGCACAGCCAATGATTGTTTAATTCTCTTAATTATGTATATCTGACGAAAACAGCAAAAAGTACTTAACTGTATAGAAATTGTGCAGCCAAAATTTCTTAATCAAGTAAAACGCATGTGAGACTACGACAGATGAGAGCCGTATGTCTGATTTTCTATATAGACATTACGGTTTGATCCTTGCTAGTAAGTTTGCTGTCGTGTCCTGATGATGATCATGGAAGTTCGAAAGGCGTCAGCGCTTGTGAATGTCGTTAGTTTTACTATGTTATGCGGCTGGTTAGAAACAATTAAATCGGTGTTTATATGATGCTCGAAAACCTGAGTTTAAAAAGCTTTGTCATTACTCACGCAACCCATGACCGGTTAATTGCATAACTTATATACATGAAGCGAAAGCTGATAAAAGTTAATGTTCGTAACGTGGTATAGGTTATGCATCGGACATTTCAAATCAAGTACAATGCATGCAATATTAAACATATTTTCCTCTTTCCTTCCTTCTTTAGCTCTCTATCTTGACCAAACACCAGCATGTAAACGTAAGAAGAATAATTTGGAATCAAAATATTAAGACGGCCAACAGGTTCCAAGTCGCAATCGCATAGACATTTCTGAAAGGTTGATGTTTGCTAATTTGGAGAAGAGATTGTAGAATTTTCAGTTTTTCAGACAAAATATATTAAGGCAAGCTGTTTTTAATGTAATTAGAAATTTATAGAAAAACTGACTTTCTCTATTATAAATATAAAGCCATCTGTCTGAGAAAACAGCTATTAAATTGTATATAAAAGAATTTTTTGACTTTTCGGAGGCCATGGTCAGAAATTATCAAGTATTCACAGTCAAATTTATGTAAAATTTGGAAAAGAAGACAGCGGAAATATCAAGAATTATATGATGAATTAATCGTGCGCAAAAAGTGAGCATATAATACTTTCGGGCCTATAATTGAAAAAATTCTGCACCGACGTAAAGAGTTACAGCCTCCAGTCTGTTGTCACCGTCTTTAACAAAGCTAAGGCATGGTATAAAAATTGGGACAGAATTCCGAACTGGATAATCGTATTCATGTACTACCGACAAGTCCTATAATGAAGTTGTCATTATAAACATCTACGGCACACTGATTGCCTCAACGACCAATAGTATTGGTTTGGTCAGAAAAATGGAAAGACAATAACTAAATCTACCTGGATTAAATATTAAAATTGTCATATTACGTGAATATAAACATACATATATAAGATTAAAGAAATACATTTACGTTTAAGTCCAAATACAAATAAACTTAATCACCAGATTTTCAGTTATCAGTTAGTTATCGACCAAATGAATACCCAAAACTGAAATAAATTTAACTAAGCACTATGTAGAAGGGCGTTTTACATAAATAGCTCACATTTGTTTATCTTTACAAATTGAAGCAAGATCTATGAGAACTGACGATTTTTATAAGGCACGTGTTACAGATAATAATTAAATAACGTTTCACCGCTGTTTCATTATCTTCTTTTTTCTCAACACGTTAGTATTAATTACGGTTTCCAATAAGTCACTCACCGGTATACTAACTCTTAGTAGCTAGTTGCTTAAACCAAAAATCCATAAGAACATTCAATTTAAATTTAATATTAAATGAGTAATAGCTTCAGTCTACATCAAAATTCTTTATACGATGTTGTGAGCACAATATACTGCCTAAAAAGGCATTATATTAAAAAAAAAGTTAGTATCATATATTATAACGAGTATTGCGTGGTTTTATTTAATTCAATGAAAGCCATTGCTAATAAAACAATAATGTCAGATGAATAGGAGGCTAAGACAATCAAATTGTCCAAATACACTTATTATATCATGTTTTCCCTTTAGAAAGATATAATATGCTGGCCTCATTCATAAATTCCAGAGTTTACATCAAGTTTCAGGCCAACGGCTTTTATTTGGATAGTAGAAACTCTAAAATAAACAACATAAAAACGAATATAACGACAGATAATGCTCAAATAAAAAGTAAGTTTTTTTAACGTCCCTCGGTAAGAATCTTTTCAGTATTATACCGAATAAAATGCAATACAATGAGAAAGCCTCTTACACTCTAACATACGCATACACAGGCACATGTGGATATAAAAGAAATTGAAATAAAACCGAATCAGCCATCCCCTCCTCAACGTGGTACGACGGTGTCAACCATGTCTCGATGGCCGATCGTACATGGGCTAACGGGGCTATGGCGGTGGTGTCACCAGGGCGTGGTGGATTTCCGACTGGCAATCGGATCTCCTATAAAATACCACATGAGCCCGACGACGGCACCATGACTCGGCGTGTGTTCCCCGCCACAAAAGGGTTCAACAGCCACAGGATTACATGGACTCCTGGACAGTACCCCGTACTTCCGAATGGCGAATGAGCTCTCAACAGCCACCGGCAACCATGCAACTTACTGCTGCCTTGCAGTCTGCGCTTGGATGTGCAAAGGCTAGAGGTGCGTCCTCGATCAAAAAGCCGAGTGGTGAGGGGACACCACTTGTACCAAATTCCCGAGAAACTCCATGAAATGTCACAAATACCGTTCATGCTACGGCGTCCCCGGCAAGCGACGCGCTCTGTATCAGCGCGAAAACCTATTTATTTCGGGTGTTGGAATGTTCGATGTTCCGAAATGGCTGCCAACCGCCCGGCGTGGAGAGGTATAATCCGGGATTTCTATGGAGCCGGCTTATCCTCCAAAAGGAGTCAGCCGCAGTAAAGAAGAAGAAAGAAGAATCAGACAAGTTGCCACCCGCATAATCAAATGTAAACCAAGAGTAAATAAAAATGAAAGATTGTAAAGAAAATTTAATTAGTCTGGAGGTGCTGTCTTATTGAATTGAATTATTCTCTTCATAAACGGCATTAATACTTTTCCATGCTCAATATTACCATTAGTCTGTTCAATCTTATCTAAGTCAAGTTTTTTTATTAGCATTGAAAATGTGGTCCTCATTATTAATACAATTATCAGCATGTTTATTATCATAAGCTAATTTATGATTCCTTCAATCGAGCAATTCTCTTAGTGCTCTTTGCTTACCGTAGCGACGCATATCGATTGTTTGCTGCGCTAAGTACTGCTCTAGACGTCGTCGAAGACACAATTCACTACCAAATTTTCCTGATGTGCCGTTGTCTGCTAACAAGAAGTAATTATGATTAGCATTGAGAGGTATCTCATCACGAGCAGCACGCCTTCCTTGCACATTATACGAACTCACGTGCTAAAAAGGCAATTTTATTAAATATACTGGTTTTCAGTAAATACTTAAATATATGTACAGACGCAAAGCCATGAGAATTAGATTGCTAATATCCCAAAAAAGAACATAAAACTTTTCAAAAAAATTATTCCATTGTACTCTTCGTATAAGCAAAGACAAAAAGAACTTTCATCAGCTACAACAACCGTTTCATGCTCATATTCTTCACAAGTATCTACAACTGAACATCTCTCTATTTATATATATATATATATATATATATATTAAAAAGCCAAACAAAGAATAAAATTTAAATGTGGGGATAGTGCGAAGTAAGGGCACGTCCAATTCAAATTCAACTACCGAACATGGTCTTTCTGGTTGCAAGGATGTTGGGGCATTGACATTGAACTTCAGGTGATATACGCAATTGATTGGTCATTTAATTTTCCGTATTCTCTCCATGTTTACATTTTCTAATTTTTTTAAGCTTTTCAATATACATAGATATAAAGATATTTTCATTGGATGACACATGAGTAGAATATTAAAAAGGGTATTATGAATATTATTTAGGCTCACATTCCAAAAAAAATTTCTTTCCTGGCTATGCCTTAAAAATAAAAAATAAGCAGTAAAAGAATTTCCAATTTCCAATTAAATATTAATTTTTGACATTATAGAAAATTTCAATATATTTTTGGTTGTGAAGAGGTAGCTTATATATGCACACAAGTTCAAAGTATGGCAAAGCAAGTATAAAATTAGCTCAATGTGGATTACTAGGATAAGCCAAAATTGGCAGGAATGGAAATTTAATTTTATTAATGTATTATGTATGCATGCAAACCACATAGGCAGGAATCAAAATAAAGATTTGAACTTAAAATTTGTTTAACTTGTTTAAGTTGAAGACCGTCGTAAAACCTAATATTACATTACTAATTTTAAAGTCAATTTGTAAATCAAAAGTAATCTATTAAGATTCAGCATGTTAGATACAATTTCTAAAACTGGCTTTCAAAAACATTAAATGATAGCTGTCTCCAGGTTACAGCAAAAATTCACTTCCTTGAATTTCATTATTTTTTATTGCATATATATTTGTTTTTGATGGTTGATAGTTTCATAATGCAATGTAGAAAACTCCACTAGTCATCAGAAGCAGATACTGCTCACCGTCAAATGGGCTCAAAAACACGATATGCCAAAATAATCATGTTCTCTCAATCACATGATCAAACAAATAGAACTAATTTTTTTAAATATCCATTAAATCGAACATTTATATCAAATAACTGGATCACTCAGAAAATAAAAAATAAGTTCAAATTAACAATATACCTACATATATTAAAGTATTGTGAACCAATGTCAAAAAATGAGTCATATTTTAAATCCGTTAAATTGCGATTTCACAAAACTTAAACAATGTATGCAATTCATTACGGATTAATCACCACTATATAAGCAGCAGGTATTTCGCGGTGGTTGGATCAACCATCTCATTAAATTGCTATACATTTTCTATCTGACGCTAGTTTGACTAGCTTTCTGATATAAGTTCAATCATAGCTCTACATAAAGTATTATATTTGAATTAAAAGGCGTTTCTCTCCATACTGAAGTAACATTGTTCGTCTGCATACCAGAAACACATCATCGCTCGACTAAATGTTACAGCATACTGAGGTAGAGAGTATTTTTATTAACAACTAGTTATCGAGATCGAAGGACTTTCCGTTTCTTAGGCAGAACTACGCTAGCAATTGTGAACATAGCACCCATCCATCAGAAAACGTTACCTAGGCTCCGCTGATATGTAAGGAACATCACTATATGAGCCAAAACTCCAGATACGGCAGACTAGACAAATACAGAATGTAAGAACCAAATGAATCTTTTAAGGGCCGTAAAATAAAGCATATCGCACTGTGCCAAATGCCTAACCAGCTAGACTATTAAAAGACAACGGAATAAGAAAAATTGAAATAGAGTTTGCTAGTTCGAGTACGAATCAGAAAAGTTGAAAATCTGATGTCAATACATCGACATATGTTGGACACAATTTAAATTTATTTAGCAAAAAACATAATAAATAATTTTCTGAGACAGATTAAATTATGTTAACTTTCCAGTAATTGTTTACGCTTAATCTCAGCCTGGACAGGAATAATCAAATGAAGTATATGAAGAAAGGATGCCCTTGAAATTTGGAGTAAAGAACCAATGATAACAGCATTTATAAAGACGAAATTTATAAAGCATTAAATGAAAACTTAAAACTATTATTCTTTAAAGTGGGTATCAATCAAAATTCGCTCAATTTGACAGTGCTCAATCGTTACATGGATTTAATTGATAGGGTAAATACTTCCGCTCTCACTAAAACAAGATGAAATAATTTAAACATAACGTGATGCGCGAAACGGAATAGGTTACTTACTTGGTCCTTGCTGTAACACAAAAGGTGTCGGTGTCAACTGTCTTTAATTTTACTCTGAATATTTCGGTTTCCGGTTTCGGAATTTTTTAACGGAAAGCCATCTCTTAAACAATTTGTCAATCATTAAGTCAAGTGGGAAATTTAGTTTAAACTGCTTTATTTATACTTTTTGGTAGATCTCTCAAGCAGAACTGTATTTTCACTAGGTAAGTGTATGCAATTTGAGTGTTTTTGTATGTGTCTGCATGTGTATATTTACCGAAATGAAATTACAGTGATCTAATAAAACCTATTGACGGTTCACTAGATAAGCGTAAGCTATGTCTGTGTGTTTGTGTTCTTGGTTGTTTTGTATTGGAAAGTAATCAGTTATGGCATATGTACGCTAAGCCAAAATGAAAACAGCATTAACTTTCAATCCGACCTAAAGTGAAACAGTAAAATAAAATTATTATAATCAAGGTTGCGGTCTTGATATAAACACCTGACCCATTAATTACTTACATATGTCAGTATAAACTAAGAATTGTATAGTGTAGAAAGACAATTCATCCAGTAGACCGGTTTCGTCCTTATTGGGAACTCATCATGTACTGGCCAGAATTTGCCGCGGACAGGATAAAATGTCACTTTTAGCTTAAATTCGACGACTGAATTAAATGCAAGTATGTATTAGGTGTTGCGAACCTAACTAATTACAGTCTTCGTTTGACTACTTGCAAGCTTTCATTGTTTAGAAGTTTCTTTTTGGAATATATTTCAGCCACACACTTACTGTAGACCTTCATAGTTCATTTTGTTCCTGATTTAACAAACAAACAAATGAAGCAAACGCGTTATTTCCTCTAGTCATAATATTTATATACCCCAGACTGACCTTTCATTGGTTATACGTGTGTCACTGTGTGTGTGTGTGTGTGCATTTTCATAACTGTTGTTTTCATCTAACTAATTTAGACCAGAGTGGCTAAATAATAATTTATCAATTGCATGCAATAACTAATCGTTTTTTTTAAACACACTCAATGTAAATGACGTAACTGAGATGGGGAGACCCATAATTCAGAAACACTCGTCATAAAAACATGCCATGAGTGATAAAACTACAAGTCCGAAAGAACAATGCACACGTTAAATTTCAATTCAGACCACTAGGGTTGTACTTAAGATAGACAAATCAATAACTGTTATTGGCATACTATTAAATAGGCGCACGCAACGCATGTGCGTGTATGTGTATGCATAACTAAAAAACTTCGTTAAAATATAATTGATACACATGTACGTACGTCTAAATGAGACTGCAGTCAATAGACATTAATTTACCCTTTGCACGCGTCAGACAAATTATAACTGATAAATATTATTAGAATAATTTCAATAGGTAGGGTGGGGGTGCAAAACAGAAAATTTGGGTTGAAATCACTAAGTTTTAAAATCAAACGAATAGTTAGAGATGAAATTTTGAAAGACTATATTCATAATAATTGATTATTCATTACTTGAACAATAAGCCCACTAATTGGTCAATCTTAATCTGATGTTCTTAATCTTTTACTGAAGCTAGCTTCAGTAAAAGATTAAGAACATCGGATTAGGAGGGTACAATTTCCTAGATGAATGTGAAAACCTGCAGAAGTGAAGCTAACATCACAAAGTATCGACAATGCAACTTCAACGCTAACTCATCCTATATAATATATATACCGAGTCTGAAAAGGATACTAACACTATGGTTATCGTGTCAGTACCCGATACAAAAATTATTGTACCGCATAGGTACATGGTACTAACACTATTGCTGCCGAGTCGGTACATGTCAGTAACACGAAGGATATCGATATACGCAAGTTCATCAAAATTGAGAAATACAACTATTTCTGAAATCCAACTTCAGGAAATTCATACACTCAGACCTTGATCGATATCAGTTATCACATTTCACGGTAATCATGACATCATTCAATTAAATAAATATAAAAAGTAGATACTGTTTGCGGCGGAGAACTATTATATATGCAATTATGTATTCGGTGTTGAGCATCTAGTAACAAATTAGTTCAAATCAGACCACAAGGATAAAAAACGACAGTATGAACGGAAAGTATAATCTGGTGCACAATCGTTTCGTGCTTTAACGTTTACTTTGGATATTCAAACCCAATTTGACACATGCGTTCAATGTGTGAGTTTAAATTTTCAGATGATAGTTGTATGCAATTAGTGTATTAGATACGTGTAAATTGCAACAAGTTAGCTTATATAAGATCAGGAGATAATGCTAAATTTAGAAAAAGTAACTATGTAATAACACGCACGATTCAACAACAAAACAAACGACAAAGCCCCGACTACACAATATAATTTATCAAGAAATTTTGGATAGCTTTACGTGAAATTTAATATATGTAATTGTACGCAAGCAGAAGTAAAGTAATCTGCAAAATACTTAAGCAAATTACCGTTAAGTGTTCCGAAATCGTTTTTAGGGATAGGTGAAATTTCAACGAAATGCAGACTGTCAACTGTATACCTGCTGCACCAGAGAAGGCCTTCTATTCTGGCCTATATTTATACTTGTTATAATATTTTCGTGGAAATCGTGATATCATTCAGTTAACCATTACAAATTGAATATTCTTGGTTGCAGGAGGCCAAATTATCTGTTTCTCGAATTATTATTTTACTTTAGTCGTATTCGTATAAAAGCACGTTTAATAATTGATTTTAATTTAATTCTCAATCAGTAGACAATGGAAATTCTTTAGCTATTCCAGATTTAAATTTAGAGAAGTCTCTATGAACCAAATATTTACAACCCGAGGCGATTTAAAAAATTAAAGCTTATTCTTGTGGCCACAATTTCGTCGCTCTAACTGGATTGATTATATAAGATTAATTTATATATATATATATATATATATATATATGTATACATAAATAAACAGAACGTGAAATATTTTGGATTAAAAAGGTAAAAGACATTTGAAGGTGCTCGTTTAAGAAAATGTCTGAGAGGTGTTCATGTTCGTATCTACTTCTTGCATAAAGTAAAATTAGGGTAAATATCGGCAAACGCAGCAATAGCCCTTCGCATTTTATATAGTTTTGATAAGCCTTAATTAGCGCAAATACATTTAAACACAAGCAACACTGATCGGATTCTGGTTGCGTGAGAAGATTATATACAACGTTTTGCATATATATATATATATATATATATATATATATATATATATATATATATATATATATATATAATGTATATTATTGTTTTTCTCATTCATGATATTTGTTGTCAACATTTTATTTAACAGAAGTGTCAGTGACTTTAAGCCAATATTCTCTGAATAATGTTTAAATCAAAATAAGTTGAATACTATAGGACATTATTATTATTCTCATCATTCTTGTAAAAAATAAAAATGTAATCTTTAAAGGAAACATGTTGCGCAACAGGGAATAGATTCTGATATGGATATCTTTTTCAATGGAAAGCACATCACCTACTAAGTTGACAATCAATATGTCAAGTGGAAATATTAGTTTAAACTGTCCCATTTATACTTGTTGTTAGATCTCTTAAGCATAACTTGTTTTTTAATAAAATGCTAGGAAAGTGTATTTCAAATTGGTTTGTGTATATGTCTGATTGTGTACACTCTTCGAAATGAGATTACAATGATTTAATCACAATTACTGACAACTCACTCGATAAGCGTACGTTATGATTGTGTGTATGTATTCTCGTTTGTTTTTGATTGAGGAGTAATCAACTAATGCACGTGTACACTCATTCCAGTGAAATTAAAGCGATTTAGCAACATCTGACTATTCACTAGATAAGCGTATGCCACGTCTGTGTGTTTGTGTGTGTGAGCGTTTGCTTAAGACTGAGAAATAATCTGTTATATGTAATTACCTGCACGTGTAACAGTCATTCAAATGGAACTAAAATGATAACTGTCATTTCCTAAATACACACGTCAGACGTATTTTTACACGTACTATCCTAAATGAAGTAATTACGAGTGGCATCCCGATGAGGGAGCAAGATACTGTGAATACAGTAAATAATTAAGAATTAGCAAAATTAAATTAGAAACGGAAAAGTATTTTAATAGGGTAGATAGTTAAAATAAAATTAAATGGGTCGGAAAAGAAATTGAAAATTGCCTGATAAAGGAAGATGCAAATATAAATGCTTGTTAAAAGGTGCTACACTAACAGCAAAACGTAAGATAACAGATGAAATAAGATAACAAGTAATCAAGGATGAATTAATAAGATAATCAGAAAATAAATTAGAAGATATTTAATTACTCGCCCTCCAACTTTATAAATTAATATCAGTCCATTGTTCTTATTCTTTTACTTGAGCGAGTTTCTGATTCTGATTCGTGCAATCTTCGTTTTCTACCATTATTTAATGCTGTATTCCAAATAGGACCTAGTGATTTTTCTACAGCTGTTTCATTCATGATGTAATTTCTCGATTTAATTTCGATGGATTCTCGAATCAGTTTTGTCGATCTGCTACCTCTATAAATTGGTATGCATCTGCACCCATCCCAATTAATTGTGTGTCCTGTCTCTTCTGTATGGTGTGCAAGATCTGATCTATTATCATGGCCATATTTGCATGCGGCTTTATGTTCCCCTCTACTTACCGTAATTGGGCGAATGATTTCACCCGCATACATAAGGTTACGGTCGTTACATGGAATTTCATATACTCCTGATGTGTCTAACGGTTCTATTTTCTCCTTTTGGTTGGGCATTTTAATACCTAGGATAAGGGTCTGTTTTAAAATAGTACGTATATTGTATTTCGATGCTACCATTTTGATTTTCCTACTTAGTTTAGAGTCAGGTATTACCATTACCCTCCGATCACCTTTTGTTTTATTTGACCTCACGTGTTTCCAGTCGCGATTAAATTTACTTATAACGCTCATTATTTTTGCTTCATTTAACTTTATAGGATACCTAAATATTTCTCGCAGTCTACCTAATTCAATCTCCCTATGTTTTTTATCTTTTAATCTTAAGCTTCTTATTATCATCAATTTTAAGATAACGATTTTCATTCTATATGGATGATTTGAATCGAAATTAAGAAGGATACCTGAGTAAGTATCCTTCTTGTAAACATCCCGTCCTAGTTTTGTACCATTTCTAATTAACTTAACACTCAGTCAAAATTTACAACTAGCCATCCCTGTTCTGATTTTATTAGACAGATCAAAACTCTAACTAGAGAACTGTTATTCAGTAAAAGTACACAGCCAGGATTTTTACATATTCATTTTGTGACTATAAACTACACCTTGCGCAAGACAGAAAATAGAATTTATGACATAGACTGGTTCAGTTCTTAGTTGGCTGTCATAAAGAATATGTCAGAATTGTCACTGCCGGGATTTGGACAAGGTGACGTTTGTTTCACTGTCGTGAAATTTATTCACTACGATACCGAAACAACACCCTCTATGAAATTTTGCTATTTTCATTCTTTACTTCAGGTGAATCATATTCTGGACATTGAGTTAAAAGCGGTGCCGAATAAGATAAAACAGAAGGACAGACTGTAAAAGAAACATCACCCGATATGTAACTGCAAAACTGCACGCAATGCACGGCTTCCGTGGCGTCCTGGAGCAGTTGCAAGGGTCTAAGGCATATGAAATTTCAAGCAAGTACTGCATGGGTGTCTATTAAAATCAAAACCGGTCTATTTGCTTAATTGCACCTTATATCATTTGATAAATTTAACTTATACTAACGACACATGTGCGACAAAATCCAGACTATTTGCCTTAATTATATATCTCCACTCCAGGCGGCATGGTATGCTGCCACATAATGGCAGACGCGGAATAGCGAGTTGGTAATCCAAGTTTACATACGATGCTGAAAACGATCTAGTTGAAGGTAAGACAGGACAAAAACATCAATAAGTATATAGCATAATATTGCATGCAATTCGCGGTCTACTGGAAGGAGCATATTTCCTATCTTAGACTATTTAACGCTCATTTTGGCAAAATACATTTAACCAATTTCATCATCTTTATAAATTATATATATATATATATATATATATATATATATATATATATATGTATACAAGCATAAATATATGTAAATATTAACCCCAGTAAGAGACTGAACATATAAACAATTTTGGTTAAAAAATTCTCCCTGTGATATTAAATGTTATTTTTACACTTTAATTAGCTGTACAATGTTAATTAATCAAATATTTATTTTAACCGTTTTTGTTTAAATTAGATATGCAGGAATGCAGAAGAATATGTTTTAGATTTAATTAAAGGAGTGGCGTAGTCAATGTGTCTATGTGTATGTGTGCGCAATAGTGAATAAATTAGCACAAACATTGATTGCGTGAGTAGTGAAGACTAACATTTTAATCAAGGTTGCGAGTTTGATATTAACACCTATTCTATATATATATATATATATATATATATATATATATATATATATATGCAGGTGATGTTCTCTACTTATTTTACATTTCAGAAAGAATAATATAAAAAAATTCGTGGTATTCCAAAGGGGCAACGTTTGTGGGTTCTAATAGTAAATATCTTTATGCATTACTTGTAAAGTAATCTTTTAGATAAGACTCCACAGAAAATAAAATTGTACCTACGTTTCTTGGGTGACATATTAATGGAACCATGGTGATGAAATGATAAATTTCTTAAATTTTGCTAATTGACTGAGCGATTTTCAATTTTCTCTGGAAAGGGAATCATCAGGTGAAATACCATTTTTGGATTTCAAATTAATTAGAAATAGTAAGAAATTAAAAGAAGGATACTTATTCCGGAATCCTTCTTAATTTCAAGTCCAATCACACCTATCGTATAAAAATCGATATCTCAAAGTCATTAACATTTAGAAACCTCAGATTAACAGATATAAAGCATAGGAAGTTAGAATTAGGTAGACTATGCGATATATTCAAGGCTAACGGTTATCCTCTTCGTTTAATAGATGCAACAATGATGGATGTCGTGAGAAAATTTAATCCTAATTTGAGTTATATAAAAGCGGACAAGGGGAAGGAAGAGCGTAAGATCATAGCATTACCGGTATAGCTCCTTGCAGTTAACCATAAATGTCTATTTCATTAATATTTGGTAATTTAATGTTGAGGTAAAGCTGTCAGTAATTTCAAGAAATTATTATCTACAGAAACAGGCGCCAGGCATTATTATGGCTAAATAAACTTCTTGAACGTGACGATATTCAGCCATTTGACTATCTCGCCCTATAGTCTCTCTGGAATCTTATATTCGTTAACAAATTCACATTCTGAAAATAACTATCAAAAGTTTCCACTGCCGAACATTATATTTTAGAGTTTTTGTAACTGGTTTCAATCATATTTGGCTTTCGTGAAACGTTAAACTGTGACTAAATATGACTCTCTTTGCTTAACATGATAGACATTTGATTATCCTGAGTATTTAGTTTTCCATAAAATTCGAGTTTGTATATTATGCCATTCAAATGTATAATAGGTAATAAATCGGAAAATGTTAAATGTTGCATCTTCTGTTTCTTCCAGTCTGTTTAACAATCATGATGTTCGTTAGGTGCCCTGGAATAAAAGTTAACAATGCGATCTTCATTGTCAGCAGTAGCCTAGTGTTGTTTTCTGCCTACACTTTTCAAATATTGATTCGAGTGCTGTTGTATTAAAAGTTAATCAGCCTTCGAATAAACACGTTGAGGAGGTTGGTCTCCCAGGCAGTAGCTTCCAGAAAAGGCTGAGAAAAAAATAGCATCTTAGACTAGTAATTCGATAGAGCCCTGTCTGCCAATTGTTTCCAACCAAGTCTCAAGGAAAGTGGCAGTTTATTGTGCCTTGTTCAGCTGATCAATACCGCAAATGGTGATTGTCAAACTCAGAGACCATTTGGCCAACCGTAGTTTAACTCCAAACATTCACTAGGATAGGATTGGTAGTGCTTTTAGCGAGTAATGAAAGCGGCCACCAAAGTCATTGCCTTAGGCAACGCAAACAGAATTAATGATTAAATGTTGCTGTACATTGCGTAGCGCTGTTCTTGATTTTTATTTTCATTCTGCCTTTTTCTTGTGCGGGACAATTGGTAGCACTCATAGGTCGGTAAAATCTTGAACTTATTTTTTAATTTTTATTTTACTTCCTAAAATATTTTATTGTCTGCCCTAATATCCCGTCCTAATACCTATTCTCTTATACTCACATGTATACACGAAAATATCCACAGATGGGACTGGAAATGAAGTCCCAAAAATTCGAAAATAATTCGGAAAATCTGGTTCCAACGTCATTTTCAGATAAGCGGCTAATGTACGGCTTCAGAATGATTGTACAATTAAGAATTCATCGAAAACTGTACACCTGGAAACGTGAAGGATTCAAGATATTACCGACCTACGAGTGCTATCAATTGTCCCTCACAAAAAAAGGCGGTAAGCGAACAAAAAGCGTTCATTTTTGGCAGATACTGAGAAGACGCTTGCGTTAATTTCTTGGAAAACGAATTCTTCATATTTTTAAAAATCAAGATTGCAAGCTTTAAGTAATCACCGATCCAATTGTATTTAATCAGTCATCGAACAACATAACAAAACTACCGCGAGCCGCAATGTACTGACGCGTTTCGACCTTCCTTCATCATCATCAGAGTACGACGGCAAACTGTCTATCGAGGATCAAACCGCATTGAATATATATGGAAATCAAGTTAGATATGCGGCTCTCACCACCACCCGCGCAATCAATTATTGTTAAATTGTATTTCCTATATATGTACATGTGTCGAAAGCTGCAAACAGTTAATTTTCGTGACTGCATAGAAAATGTGCAGCCGACATTTCCAATCAAGTTCAATGTATGCGAGACAGCTAGAGGTGAGAGCCGCATATCTAAATTTGATTTCCATATATATTCAATGCGGTTTGATCCTCGATAGTCAGTTTGACGTCGTACTCTGATGATGATCATGGAAGGTCGAAACGCGTCAGTGCGTTGCGACTGACGGTAGTTTTGTTATGTTGTTCGACGACTGGTTAAATATAATGGGATTGGTGATTACTTTAAGCTCGCAAACTTGATTTAAAGAATTGTTTTCACCACCCGCGCAATCAATTATTGTTAAATTGTATTGCCTATATATGTATATGTGGCGAAAGCTGCAAACAGTTAATGTTCGTGACTGCATAGAAATTGTGCAGCCGACATTTCCAGTCAAGTTCAATGAATGCGAGACTGCTAGAGGTGAGAGCCGCATATCTAAATTTGATTTCCATATATATTCAATGCGGTTTGATCCTCCATAGTCAGTTTGCCGTCGTACTCTGATGATGATCATGGAAGGTCGAAACGCGTCAGTGCGTTGCGGCTGGCGGTAGTTTTGTTATGTTGTTCGACGACTGGTTAAATACAATGGGATTGGTGTTTACTTCAAGCTCGCAAACTTGATTTAAAGAATTGTTACCACCACCCGCGCAAACAATTATTGTTAAATTGTATTGCCTATATATGTATATGTGGCGAAAGCTACAAACAGTTAATGTTCGTGACTGCATAGAAATTGTGCAGCCGACATTTCCAGTCAAGTTCAATGTATGCGAGACTGCTAGAGGTGAGAGCCGCATATCTAAATTTGATTTACATATATATTCAATGCGGTTTGATCCTCGATAGTCAGTTTGCCGTCGTACTCTGATGATGATCATGGAAGGTCGAAACGCGTCAGTGCGTTGCGGCTGGCGGTAGTTTTGTTATGTTGTTCGACGACTGGTTAAATACAATGGGATTGGTGTTTACTTCAAGCTCGCAAACTTGATTTAAAGAATTGTTACCACCACCCGCGCAATCAATTATTGTTAAATTGTTTTGCCTATATATGTATATGTGGCGAAAGCTGCAAACAGTTAATGTTCGTGACTGCATAGAAATTGTGTAGCCGACATTTCAGTCAAGTTCAATGAATGCGAGACTGATAGATGTGAGAGCCGCATATCTAAATTTGATTTCCATATATATTCAATGCAGTTTGATCCTCGATAGTCAGTTTGCCGTCGTATTCCGATGATGATCATGGAAGGTCGAAACGCGTCAGTGCGTTGCGGCTGGCGGTAGTTTTTGTATATGTTGTACGACGACTGGTTAAATAGAATGAGATTGGTGTTTACTTCAAGCTCGCAAAAATGATTTAAAGAATTGTTACCACCACCGGCAAAATCAATTATTGTTAAATTGTATTGCCTATATATTTAAATGTGGCGAAAGCTACAAACAGTTAATTTTCGTGACTGCATAGAAATTGTGTAGCCGACATTTCCAGTCAAGTCCAATTTAAAGAATTTTTACCACCACACTCGCAATCAATTATTTTTAAATTCTTCATATTTTTTTATAGGACACGCTTCCCAGTATGTTTATTTTGAGTTTCATTTCTTTTTTAGGCACTTTTTTTATCTCGTAGCTTTATGCCTAAGTTATAATTTCATTTAAATACTTCATCGATTGAAATATTGAGCAGTGCGGTCAAGATAAGCAAACAATTTTATTTGACCTTAGTAATCTGCCGATTAATTATCATTGTGTTAATCCATATTTTAATTGTATCCAATGTAATCAAGCCTTAAGATGATAAGTAAAAGCTTGTTATAACATAACATCCTGATTGATAATGTAATTAAGTTTTCTCACAGGTAAGTTTATTATCTCCAAACTGAAACCGGTCGCGTTAGTGCTTGTGTTTGTATACGTGGTGGAATGAAATTTTTGTTAAGGTTTTTCTTAACGGTAAGTTGTTTTTTAATCATCTCTATTTGGATAGCAATGAGTATTAATTACTAATTACTCTTGTCCTTGCCGAATTTCTCGCTTTAACTCCAACGTATGCTTTCAATGAAACTTTAAATATTTGAATATTCGTTAAATGGCTGTTGTTAAGCTCAGTATGGATAACTCCATTTAATATAGCGAGATCGGAAACTTTTCCTTTGTTTTAATTTTTAAATAAAGATAATCGAACAGTTCCGTTATCGACGATTACATACCTATTGATGGTTTAGTACTTCCAAAGTCATTTTAGACCATCGGTTTATAATGCTCGATTAGTCGGGGTTTGATTTATCTTCCACTAGCAAATGCATAATAAAATTCACATTCATTTTATGGAATTTTAGCGCTCTAGGAAAGGAAAAATTCGATATTTCCTCTTTTCCATTATCAATGATTGATTTACTTGCTTTTTCGGTATAAGCCGATTTCCATTAAGCAGCATGGAACAAACTGAAGATTGAACGAATATGTCCACTATCATGGATATTAAATATTACAACGAAATTCAATGTGCACAATGGAAGAGAGTAAATTTAAAAAGGACTAATCATCGGTCTTTCCGAGGAAGTTTATACAATATAGGCAATGAGTACAAAAAATCTGCTTTTCAAATGATTTTGTAAATTTTAAGAAAACCCAAAAAACAACCTTATTCGTTAAATACTGTTTGTTGCGAAGAACTAATATATATGCAAGTATGTATTAGGTTTTGCGAACCTAGTAACAAATTAGTTCAGTTGTGACCAGAAGGATAAACCAAAGGCAGCATGAACGGAAAGTATAATCTCATGCACATTCGTTTCGTGCTTACTGGCGACTCATCAGTAGGAGCCGGTATTACGCCCTTTAACCACTATATATTTGGTAGAAGAATGTGGAATGGACGTCCTATTGTTCACATTCTTCTACCAATATATATGAGTTAAGGAAAGCATAATCAACTTCCTACCTAGATAGTCCTCCAATAACAAAACAATACATAATTCATGCTACCTTTCCTTCTACACTGCTAATTGTTACTACTTCATAAACCATATTCAGATGATAGTGAAGTTGCATGAAACTTAATTATCAGTTTCATTTAAAAAAGCCCTCAGCATTTCCTTAATGCAAAAAATAATTAAATATTTTTAACATTGTAAAAAATAATATTTGAACCAAATTTGTGAGTATGAGAAAAACGAAAATCCCATTGAATTTAACTAGTCGCACGACATTGCAATCTACCAATAGTCACATGTACAGAAATTACTCGCGCCTTTGAGCTTATCATCAGTGCACGATAGCAAACAAACTAATGAGGATCAAACAGCAATGTGTATATAAAAGGCAGATTAGATTTGCGGCTCTCTTACCTTGTGGTCTCGCCCCGCATTTTACATGACTGGAAACGTCGTCTACATAATTTCTTTGCAGTCAAGTTTATTAATATTTGGCAGATTTTGCTACATCTATATGAGTTATACAATTACACAATCATTGATTGCACGGAAGGTGATAAAAATTCTCTAGTTCAAGTTTGCGAGCTTGAAGAAAACACCAATCACATTGTATTTAACTAGTTGACGAACAATAGGGCAAAGCTAACGACAGTCACACGTACTGACGCGTTTTGAACTTCCATGATCATCATCAGAGTACGACGGCAAACTGACTAGCGAGGATCAAACCGAATTGTATATATATAGAAAGCAAAATTAGATATGCGGCTCTCGTGTCTAGTAGATTTGCATACATTGTACGTGACTGGAAATATCGGTTGCACAATTTCCATGCAGTCACGAACATTAATTGGTTCACCTTTCGCCACACATGTATATATAAGTAATACAATTTCAGAATCAATGATTGTTCGGTTATGGGTAACCATTCTTTAAATCAAATGCGCGAACTTGAATAAAACATAAATCGAACAGTATTTAACCTGTCATTGAACAAAATAGCTAAACTGCCGTCATTCTCAAATAATGACGCATTTCTAACTTCCATGATCATCAACAAAGTACGACGGCAAACTGAATATCGATGATCAAACTGCAACGCATGTATGTGGAAAGCAAAGTGGCTGCCAACTCTAGTAGTCTCGCATGATTTTACTTGACTGGAAATGTCGGCTGCACAGTTATTCTGCTGTCACGAATATGTATTTTTTGTAAAAATAGCTCAATATTGTACATATGCATGCATTTGTTGCATATCTTTTAGAATTTTGTTTAGAAATTATGTACTCTTTAGCCCAAAGTTTGTAGCTAAATACATTGTATTTAATTTCGTCTCAATGCACCCTAATATTTTGATATGAAGTTAACCATTCATACAAAACATGTGATTATGCTAATTTATTGAAGTTTTGATGCTGATGAGATATGAAACATTACTAAAAAGGCCACTCTAATCATTGTCTTTAAATTTAACAGTTTAATAATATTAAAGTGTTTTATCCAATATTATAAAATAAGAAGTTTGTTGTATAGGGCATGCTTGGTTATAGTATGAACCAAATGTATCCAGGTTTAGGGCCCAGTCGAGTCAATCCGAAACTAACTTCGTAAATGCCAAAAATAAAGGAAATTGTTAAACGTGATCGTTTGCATTTGATATAATAGATCATGAGAATTTTAAACCATCACCATTTATAAAATCAACTTCGACCATTACCCCTCAATTTATTCGAGTTTCACATTGATGGAGTGTCTGTTCATCATTGCCAGATCGGGAAGGCTAAGAACAACTAGTAGTCGAAAGTAAAATGGACTAAAATTTGTCTGAAAGGAAGACTGAACGAAAGGATATACTAATATATATATATATATATATATATATATATATATATAAACGAAAATTGCGTTCAATGCAATGCTTCTGTGTCTTGGTGGATGACATGTAAGACAGAATCAAAAGAACCCCGGCTCGAATCCCGGCAGTGGCAATTCTGGAAAGTACTTGATTAGTGCCAATAAGGATGAAGCTGATCTAATTAAAGAATTTCATTGGCTATTTTATATTATATATAGGTCATAGGAACATCGTGCAATCAAATCAGGCCATTATATTTTTGAAATTAATAAACCACTCGAGATTAGGCACGACAAGAGTCATAGTTCTGATTTGCCTACATGCATGAATAGCAAAGCTACTCTTTAGACAGGTATTGTGTTAGTATCACTGGCGTTTAAGCAATAACGTTATGACCTAATCAGACAAAATTTTCAAATGACCAATATGACAAAATTTAATTACGGGTTTTGGCCAGAAAATTAATACTCAGATCTTACACAAGTTAATTACAAATAAAACACAAGCTTTATAAAAAGAATATAATAGCAGCATACACCCGTAAACAATCAAAAAATCTAGAGATAATTATTTTTAGAAACAATAGAAACTTGAGATAAAATTAATAAACAAATACCTTTTAATCTATACAAAAATGCTAGTAAAATAACTACATATAGCTAAATAGCAACTCAAGACAAAAAAATCATCAAATGACAATAATAATTTCATGAAATATCAGCAAGCAATCTGTAAAAAACTTAAGATTAAAAAAAGGTTATTCATAAAACAATCTTATTTAGTTTGCAATCATTCAATTGAAAGAACGTTAAAGACGAGACATAATAAAAAATACTTCGTAAAATTTGTTTTTGTCTTCCACTTATGGGCCAATTACAAATTTATTTTGCAAACAAGTAAGCGAAAATCAAAATAGGCAAAGCACGGATTCATATTGAATATCCTATGAATAACTAAATCTCTATTTCTCTCTCACCTGTATCCCATAGCACATTTAACCACAAACATAAAAGATACATTTTTATAAATAGGCAGGTATTTATTGTTCAGTTAGAAATTGCACCCCCACCTTGTCCTAGATTACTTCTCTAAATATTATAGTGAGTTAACGCATAGTTCCGTTCTCTTCGTATAATTATTCGGTAAGAAAAAATCACGTGAGAACAGAATAAAATTTATTTTTTAAATAATGTTATTTTCACTGAGTGGTTTTGCCTCATTTTTAATAAAGCTTTCCTTTGGCGACAAGATAGATATCACACACAACCAAAATTCTTCTTGATAGTACTTAGTTGATATTTCTATCAACACTTCAGTTTTATGTTTCCATATCCGTGATCCTCCATTCCTCAATACACAAATTTCCACAACACCAACAAACACAGGGTCGTATCAATTGAAGTTTAAGCGAAACATTATTCATATAACGTGTTAATTAGTGGTGTAGAATTTGGTGTGTTGTTGGGATAAGGAGCGCTAATTTTGAAAAACACGACAGGAGTGTCGATATAAATACCAATCCTGAACTATTAAGAAGACTTTTCGGTGTGTAATACCTCTTTTTTTGCAAAAAGACGAGTCATTTAAAGAGTACAATATTTATTTACGTTGGTTTTGTCATTAGCCTGCATATGTTGATTTATTAGTTAGTAATCCGTGCCTAACACAAATATACATATGTTAGTTCGTCGCGGCTAAGGAAATATATTCAGATCCTCGTGTAGATGTGTAGGTTTTTTGTATCTAAATTTCCTCCGTAGGCTTCTACATCATTCATACTAACCACAGGAAATTAGGTACGATCTAATCTTCATTGACTGGGTACATTTCGGTACGGTATTTCCAGTACCGTCGTCAGTACAATGATCACAATAACAGATTCAAGGATATGTGGTAACCGCGTTCCAAATATATATATATATATATATATATATATATATATAATTTTCAAATCTCTGATGGTTTAAACCAAAGAATGGTCTCAGTAACTAAACTCAATCTATGCATACGCATAGAGCACATGAAACCCCTTACACAACAACTATATATATATATATATATATATATATATATATATATATATATATATATATATATATCCTTTCATTTCCTCCAGTACATGTGCAGTAATCTCAAATTAACGGTATACGTAATCTCATCAAGTGTGCAGAATGCTAATTGGAGGGGGGAAGTAAAAGTATCGAACAAATTTTGTATAAATGTAGTGTTGCGAAGTCACGGTAATTAAATTTAAAATTCAAAACGGAAATAATCCAATATACCCGTTTGTTGAATCAAAGATGTGCGTATGCTGCCATGAAAGTTACCTCGATAGAAAGAGAGTGAAATCCAAAGCGGCGCTTTGGTTCAGACCAAATATAAAGAGAAAGGAAGAGATTGCACGGGCAAAGTATAAGGTAACCAACATAAAAGCCATATAATAACTAATATTGTGCATGCTCCTAAGTCAAACAACTTATAGAATTAATTATATACATATATTTCCATATATATAAATCAATAATCATATATATAACGCATTAAATCTGTTCAATTACCAACGGTAACGGGATTTTTAAATTACCTTCCGGTGATGTGAGAATATTAAGCACAGAAAAATAAAATTTTGCAGTGCACACGTTCCATCGTAGTTACGACCGGCTAGTTTGTTTCTTAAGATGTCACCTGCAGTTCTAGTTTCCATTCACAGGTTTTCTAGGAAAATATGTATTATAAACTAGTTGACTGCCTTAAACTTTTGATTCAATGCAAAGTCAAGTAAACTTTATAACGAAATAACGAATAACATACCCTGCAATGTTACTATTAAATATTATTGAGATAAAATATTAGGTTAGGATTCCGGTGCATCTCTTTTGGTGGTATGGCGGAGGCATTAAATTTTATAATTGACTTGTCGGTTAGGAGAGAAAGCGCATAATATTTTTTATGAATGCAACTGTTGTGGCCATAAGATTTTAAAAACTAAGTGTTTGCTTCTTTCCAGCCGAATTGATAAGCTCGGCTGTACTGATGAAAAAAATAATTAAGGTGAAATTTTTCTATAAAAGAACATTTCTATTGTTATTTGGCAGACCTGAGTCTTTCCTCGAAGTTTTCTTGTATATTTAATATAATGTACATTTATATTTATAATAATACAACCAAATGAATAAATGTAAATTATAGAAATTTGAATTCTTATTTAAGTTTACTAAGCAAGTTTAATACGTAGAATCTCCGCATAAGCCTTCAATAGTTACCTGCACCAAAATTTAAAATTACTTCGTAATGGTTCCTCCGTTTTGTAATTTCTTGCGTGTAAATGAGGCCAGAAAAGCAAACATCCCTAAAATTATATTTATGAAACAACATTTTGCGTTAAAATAGTAGCAAAAATAAAAACATTAGCGCACTTGTAGAATTTCAGTCTCGTAACTTGAAGCCAATGGATGTGATATAATAGTAATAAAAAATTTAGCGCAATAGTGCAGATAATTAAAGCCTTACTCTAAAAACTACAATTGATACGGTTAGATCCCGTTGTTCGCTATCATCCAAGAGTGCTGAGGGCAAAAAACGATCTGAAGAATTATTTAGCTCGTTGCATTACAACTTATCTCTTTTAGCCTGAGGGCACGCACGATTCAATAATTTTAAACTTTTAGACCGTATAATTTCGACACGATTTCGCGTCATATAAACACTCTAATTAGCAGATGCACACTAAAATTTTACAATGGATGTCATACAACCCATGAAATTGAATTGTTCGAATCTGGTCGTAAAATACTTTTAATAAACAAAAAAATATATTTAAAGCGCGGGTACCGAGGAATTTGGAATCATCTACACAGCTCCAACCAAGAAGTCTTGTCGGCAACGGAGTTGATCAAAAATGCATGAGCCACATTGCATGCATATATATATATATATATATATATATATATATATATATATATATATATATAAGAGAAAAAACGACGAAATTCATGGAATGACGTAAGTTAATAAATAGAAGTTATACCAGTATCAACAGAAAATATTCTGGATTCGTTAATGATATTTTCACTTCTCCAATAAAAAATACATTTTCTGTCACCAAATACATCTTAATTATGTGTCCTGATTTTACGCAATGTCGCCTGCTTCTTTTTCATAACGCCACGAATTGGATCATAGCTATCATTTTGAATTTGTTTGCAATTACCGGGTGCGGCGTATTTTCAGACTCGTGTGTTACTTTTGAACCTCTGTTCGATATGTTTCTGCTCCAGTCCAATTTGAAATCATTTTAAATTATTTATTTCACGTTTAAACATGGCTTACTTTTATTAATTGTGATAGTTTCAAAGGCCAGAAGTATGTTTTTCGATATATATATATATATATATATATATATATATATATATATAGGACATCCATAATAGTTCAAATCAATATCGTCGGTCAAGTCGTGAACAAGATAATTTTTCAGATTCTAAACCTTAGGTTAATATAACAATAAATATAAAATTTAATCTATCGTAGACTCCGCTGGTGATGATTAAAACTACTTTAAATCAAGTTTGCGATCTTGATATAAACGCCTGACCCATTATGTACACAAATTTGTAAGTATAAACTAAGTATTGCATAGTGTGGATAAGGCAATTCATTCTGTAGACAGGTGGCATCCTTATTGGGAACCCACCACGTACTATCCAGAATTTGACGTGGACAAAGCTTGAATCTAGGCTCGTCTGCTTTGAAATCTGGAGCTCTAGCCATACTCCGCCGCACACTATACACAATTTTTCAGTGATATTATAAATAATGCTTCCTGGTTAGCCTATCCTTTAGATGGAGTTCATATAGCCATCTAACTGGCCATCTCAAATATGCCATTATAGAACAGACACCGCGCTAAATTGAGAAGTGGTAATGAAATGAACATTTACTATTGTCCTATAATGATAAATTGTGGATGGTCATAGGAACTTCAGCACTAAAAGGATGACAATTAAGCAACACCTAAAAGAAAGGCTAACCAAGAAACATTAGTTGGTATCTAACTGAAAATTGTGTGTAAACTTGATTAGTTTTACTTTTGTGAGACAAATATCCGACGCTGGCTCGAAGTTGCATTAAGCTTAGTTAGCCAAAAAAATTATGCTACAAGAGTATATCAGAATGTGCTTCGGCCGCGGTATATTTTATTTGTTAATTACATGTTTAGTTTATAACGCTAGATTCAACGAAATTCAAACGTGATTAAATGTTATTCATCGCTGGGTTAGGCATGAATATATTACAATAAATCAAATTTTGACATGAAAGGTTCAATTTCAGATAAGACATTTTCGAATTTTTTCTGTTTTGTGTATTCAGCTTTAAATTATTTATTCATCTAAATATAAAAGTTAAATTGGCTTTCACGGGAAATGTAAAGTGGATTTTTTCAATATACTTTTTTTTAATTATTTGGTTGGAATGCAATAAAATTACTGAAGCCAGTATTAGTATGTCAGAGATGGCCTAGAGATTAAAGCAAAATTGTAATTAGTTAAGCCACTGACTGTATTGGCTACTACTAATGTTGTGTATAAGAAGAACGAATACCTACTAGATGGGATGTTTTCTGAAAAAAGGTACTTTAAATTATAATTCCTACGAAAAACAGCTTCATGATCAGTCAATCAATAAATATATTACAAAGTATATTTGGTCCGAGTCCCGCATTCCATAAATATTTAAGCTATATTTTTATCAAACAAAAATACAAAGTTGATATAAACACCTGTCCCAATATTTAAATATTTTTTTATTATAAACTAACAACTCTATAATACAAAAAAGGCAATTCATCCAGTTTGCCGGTTTCGTTCTCATTGATAACTCATTATGTCCATGCCAGAATTTGCCCTGGATAGAACACGACCAATGGTCAGTATATAATTGAAAACCGTGTGTAGTGTGCGGCAGGGTGGCTCAGTTATTAGAGTACCAGATTCCGAAGCAGATGCGCTAAGGTTCGAGCCGTGTTCGCGACAAATTCTTGACAGGAAGTAACGAGTTCCAAATTGGGATGAATTTCCTTTTCAGAACTATACAATGCTTAGTTTATACTGACAAATGTATGTACATAATCAAACAGGAGTTTATATCAAGATCGCAACCTTGATTAATGTAATAAATATATATTTATATATCCTTGCTTTAGAAGAACTAACACATTTACATTTGTGCATTAGATATTTCGCATTTAGTAAAGAGGTAAAGAATGTATACCACAATATTTCGTTTCCCACATATTATATACGTACAGGCAAAACCATTTATGTGTACCAAAAAACTAAACAGCAATCTGCATGAAAATTCAGACAAAAAACTTGATCCTCTGGTAGACAAGATACTGTGGTTGCAACATTTTCTGACGAGCTCTTATTGCGAACAAAACTAATACGCTTTCCGCACTAATTATAATCGTTATGGTTCTATTAACCAGGTAAATAATTAGCGTTACGCCATTGGCATGTGTGCCACTGTTGCAAAATGTAGAATCCATTATTTCCTTGAAGGTAAATTGACTTTTAAGCGAGTATTCTTGAAAGTAAATGCCTTAAATTCCTTGGGGTTATAAATTGGACTGATGCGATGGTTCAATAAATAGTGTTCAATCATCATGCATGACAAATATTTGATTGATGTTATGGCTTCGGCAAATGCATAAAAATAATCATACTAACTTTTCTCTATACCTATCTCTGGAAAGCTAATCAATTAAAGTTCATAAAACACAGGATTAAAATAATTTGAATGGAAATTTTCAAATTTTATGCAAAGACGCTAAAAATCTGAAAATAAATGCAAGAAATATTTAATAAAAATGCGAAAAACTACTCATTTATAAAAACAATTTAATAAATTCACAAAGGGACATTTATAATGTAATAATTTACTACGACAGATATTAATTCAACAATAGTTTGAAAACAATTTGAAAGAAATATTTCACGAAAACGGGTGATAGAAAAAACATACAGGAAATTAAGACTTCAAAACAAAATAGACATTTAAGTGCTAGATTTAATTTAGAGTATTTTAATTGATTGAGTAAGTAATTTATTTTCTCATAAGCTGAAAATGTTATTACATAAGTATGACAATTTTTTCATAATCGATAACGTTATTCAGGACAAGAAAGTCAGTAATCTCGCACTCACGAGCAAATGATTATCGTTTATTGGCATGAGCATATTTAAAGGAAGCTTTAATCGACCATCTCAAAAGACGATATATAAACAAAAAATTGAAAAAATAAAGAAATATTGAAGGCAGATACCACCTTAAAAAATCATCCGCATAATATCACCATCGGAAATGTAATGGCAAGTTGCCGCCAAATGAAAAATGCGTATAAACCTTAACGGCATATAATATGTCGCTTACGTTCTCCTTGTCTCGTTCTCATTCGCTCAAGTTTCCATTTTTCTATCTGTTTTTTATTTATTAAATTATCCCTTTAAGCCAACATATTACCCATGACTAAAACAACGAGCCAGCCCTAGTTAGAACCAAGTTCATTAAAAACAAACTAAATGCGCCGTCATATGGTGGGTACAGTTTATAACGGGAACCATTTAAGTCATATAGCGATACTAACATGAGTTGAAAATCTCTTTTATGTTGGTATAGTGTTTAGCCCAGCACGAGAAGTCTGGGTTGGTTAGTTCAATCTTTAGATCAAAAGCGATAAACAAGAGGATGCACCTCAAAGAAAGACCGATCAAAAACTTATGTTTACATAACAATTGGAACTGCACGCAATACGTGGATCCAGTGGCGTAGACAATGAGTTTTCTGGCTTAAAAAATGCTGCCACAGAAATTTGTCGTAATTTTAATGTGTGCCTAATAAAGAAACCAGTCTAGAAGATATACTGCGTTTGTTTTAATAAGTTTTACATAGTATTTATTGTCAAGATGTACATATGCACTTTTTTTAAATTTTTATCCTATTTCATGAAGGCTATGCTTAATAGAAATGTGTGGCCTCTGCAAGGCATTATATACTCCTTGAAGTTTAATCTGTTAGTCGTTTTTGTGTTATTCTATAATGATAACTAACTAAGATGGAGGCGTGTCACTCTACATTATTGACGATTGTTTTTCTACATTTGGCAAATGGATATAACTGGATTGGTATTCGTACCAAGCGTTCAAACTTTAATTAAATGGTTTTTATCACGATTTGCGCAATCAATGAATGCTTTATTATCTGAGATATTTAACAGACGAAATAATAAAAAACTTATTATATCATATATAATTTAGTTTTGTTCAATGACTTACGTCAATACCAATCAGATTCTCCTTGTTTTGAACCACACCCCAAGGTGCAATACCCAATACAATAATATTTGAGCCTCTGACATGCACCTCGTCGCTAAGGGCTTCGCCAATGTGACGTGTCACACCTGTTTTAACAATTATTACCACATGAATATAAATCAGAAAGGACAAGAAAAGTAAACATAATTATAAAAATGAAGGAAATTATAAACAAGACAAAAGCATTATTTTCTAATACGACACTGATATTAATTAATTTATTAAAGTTAGTTTCCTCTTTAGAAGCTAACAGGTGCCACACAGATGTAAAAACACGTAAGAATTTCCAAATTGCACTAGCTCTGCCACGTTTACATGTGTCTACATTCCAATTGCCAAATATAGCGAAATTTCCTAAATCATGACCAGATTAACGTAAGAAACAACAAGAACATATTTTGAAGTGGCAAAAACAATTGAACATGACTGATCTGCGTTTTGACTAACGCAGCCTTTATTGTTCCATTAGTTTTCTTTTGTTAATATATTTCAGCTACCTTTATCGGTTGCATTCTTCAGTTGGTCCATCCTCACAAGTTTAACAAATGAAATTAATGAAGCAAGATTCATTTGTTAAACTTGTGAGGATGAACCAACTGAAGAAGGCTACCGATAAAGGTAGCCGAAATATATTAAAGAAAGAAAACTACTGGAACAATAAAATCTGCGTTAGTCAAATCGCAGATCAGGTAATTTCCATTAATCCAGTTTCGTAAAATCAATATTCATTCAAAAAACAATTGAAGCCAGTTACAATAAAGTTGCACAGTACAGAACCCGGCAAAATAATTGTTTGTAAATCATGTGAATTTACATATAATATTTTTTATCGCAGATTTTCAGTAGTCGATTAATTAGTCGACTATTAAATTATTGGCAGGGACTAGTGAACAATGCCTGTATGTAAAAGTCGATACAGCGAGAACTTTGAGGAAAACTTACTAATGATTTCGCCCTTTAGTATACTTGATCTAGTGTTGCAATCTAAGTGTGGTCCACGTGGCCTCATTTATGTATTTAGTAAGTAGATATTTAAATCCTTACTTTTATCCGCTTACATGTATTTTCAGATTGTGAAACAGAAGCGAATCAGTTTTTAAATTCAGATGTTCTACTACTTATTATGGTAATGAATTAAAACAAGTCGACTGAAAGAATATAAATAAAAAAATCTCACATACTTACCAGACGTTATGTAACGTAAATTTTGCGTTCAGCCAAATCAGGACTATGAACATTCAAACGAATACTAAGTTAACAATAATTGATTGCGCGGGTGGTGGTAACAATGCTTTAAATCAAGTTTGCGAGCTTGAAGTAAACACCAACCCCATTTGTATTGTTCGAAGACTGGTTAAATACAGAGGGGTTGGTGTTTACTTCAAGCTCGAATACTTAGTTAATAGGAAAAAACCACAATGAATTTGAAATATAAAGCCAAACATTAAAGACAGGTAAAGGATAGTGAAATGTGAATAAATAAAGGGTATAAATTATCCAAAATGCATAGAAGAAAATCGTGGGTTTGCGTTTTAAGAAATCAAAGGAAATAGGATTAACAAGAAAAGTTCTGCATAAAGAATAAAACTAGTAATGTCTAAATTAATTTCCCAATATTCGATTTTCACTGATTATAATATTATAACAGAAAATTTCAAATAAATATTGACCAACCATGCCATAAAAATGTGATTAGTGTCTATTTCAAATCTGAAAATAATAAAGTAATTTTTATAAGAATTTACCAATAAATGATTGCCTATTGGAAAAACTTGCTGTTATGTGACATAAGTTAATAAATGTTCTGTATTGCACTGCATAGTAACTTTGCAGCCGCCATTCCAGCAAAGTCTGTTTTCGTGACTAATATTGATGAGAAACGCAGTTTTATTTTTAACAAATTATAAATACATTTCGGTTTGATCTTTGTTAATTAGGTTGCTATCTGTTTCTTTTAATTACAGTTGAATGTAGAAACGCATCAATACTTGTGAATGGAAAAAGCTTTGCTATTTTGTGCGACAGGTTAAGATCATGAAAACGATGCTTATCTCAAATAGGCAAAGCTGATTTAAACAATTGCCATCATCACTGCACAATCAATTGTTGCTTAAAAACGTGCTTTGTCTTTCTTTCCAGTATTGAATTGCACCATCTCGTAATAATGATTTTATAGATTCGGTTGAATCGATATTCCAAAGAGAATAAACTTTGATGCTATTGTAGGTATAAAATAGCACATTCACCGGTAATTGAGTAAAATGATCGTTACTTGCGCAATTTTGAATGGAAAAACTTAAATCATGCTGACAGAATTGTAGTAAACACAAGTCTCATATTGTAACTCATCCCACAACATAGATAATTCTCGTGAGCAGGAAGCATTTAGGCATTTAAATCTGTAATAGTCACTGTTGACCACGACGACAAGCTGAGTAATGAAGACAACTAGTCGCATATAATGGCGAAAACACCGTCATACGCTTTGATCTTCCACAGTTATCATCAGAGCATAACAGGAAATTGATCATACCGCAATACCATGTTGTACGTCTGGATATATACAATGGGATTGATGTTTATCACAAGCTCACAAACTGCATTTAAATAACGTTTGTCACTAGCCGTGCAATCAATCATTATTTATCTGTATTGTGTACTTATCAGCGATGCAAGGCTAACTCATCTATTAAATATGCGTTATATTATATTCAAGTGAAATAATAAGGTTCGATAATCAATTTCAACACATATGAAATATTAATTAAATTTGAGATATTTTAAATATTATTATACGTCCATCTGTAAGAGAGTCAATTTCAGATATAAAATGGTATTAAGTTAACGTTAATTCAATGTTGATAATCAATGTTATGCTCATATTCCTTAAATAACACATGCGTTCCATTTCTAGGATGCAACGTTTCTGTCGCAAGTAAGCATTGACGATGTCATTTTATACCGCTACAATTGAAACATTTTGGAACTAGCCATCCAATTACATTTTATAATAAGAATCTGGTGATTAATGAAGATTAAATTCACCATGAATGGACGATCTAGTGTTCAATTACAGCCTAAACATAACTTTGACTTTAATTGTTTTGCGTCAGTGAAGGATCCGTGTATTGTGCTTGTTTAACTCTGTGTAGTAGTAGTAGAATTAGAAGTAGTAGTAGTAGTAGTAGTAGTATATCAGACGAACTAGGTATCTGATTTTAACTATCTTATAAATACAAACTGGTTCGACCCTCATTTGTCAGTATTCCATCATACTCTGGTGATGATCATTAAGAAAGATTATGCGCGACATGGAGATCATTTATTATCTGATCCCATAGTTCTTTTAGGCCTCTCAGTCATCGATAGACTAATTGCACTCAGAAATATGATAATAAGTAAAGTGTTAAATTTCGTCCAAACCGCTATATTTATACTTACCGATAGATCTCTTAATAATAATTGACTTTGTATTTGATAACTGTATATCTTGAGGGCTTGTGTGCATGTTTCTAACACTGTAACGCATTCGGTTAAACGTAATTATCAGCATGTGTGCACAAATCCAGGTAAGATAGAAGTGATCTCATAATAATTACTGACGATTGACAAAATAGCCGTACGCCATCGGTAAGCTAATCAGTTAAATAATATTACATGCAAATCTTCATTCATCTCAGTGAAAGTACAGTGATGCATTTCCATTCGTTCTTGCACATGTCAGACTAATTACGCTTATTTACTTTGTTAAATGAAGTATCTAAGAATGATCTTCCCATTTAGGAAAGATTGGAAAAACTGTAAATACGCCTATTGAAAAATACTGTCAGGGTAACCATTGAAGAGTTATTAAAACATTAAGCTTAATCAATATAATAATTTAAAATAGATCAATATCAGAACAGGACATTTAGAAAACATTTACTAAAAATATCATAGTAATATTGTAAAGAAAAGGATATATTTAACGCAAAGATTAATTAGTATTTGTTACACTCTAGGGGGGATAAAGTCAATAGTTGCAGCACGATAAAAAGTAGGACGCGACGATATTATGAAATAAATCTAAAAATTGAGTAATAGATCATTAATGTATTCTGCCACATTTAAGCTTAACTTAATCCAACGTTCTCAAATAATTTTTGACAAATTAACTATTCCGATTCGTTATATCTTCGTTGCTAACCATTTTTTTCTAATGTGTTCAAAATTTAGTCTAATGATTTTTTCATCGTCGTGCCATCTCTCGATATAAGTTCAACACATTACCGAATAAATATCGTCAATCAATTACGACGACATATTGATAAACGTCTACAAATATTCTAGTTGGAGTTATATCCCGTCTCCGTTGCTTGATGTGCAAGAGCTGCCCTACTAACATGTCCATGTTTGCATGCGGTTCTGTTTTCCTCTTCTGACCATCATTGGGTGCAAGATTTTGGCAATATATATATATATATATATATATATATATATATATATATATATATATATATATATATATATATAAGATAAAAGTATTCGATTGGATTTATCTAAGGGTCCAATTTATTCCGTTTGGTTGAGAGGATTTCTACCCAGATTAAAGGTCTGTCGTAAAACGATTCTTATATTATATTTAAATGCTATAATTTTCAATTATTGCTAAACAGGGAGTTCGGTATTACCATGAAACTTCGAATTTCATATGTTCAATTTGACATAACTTAAATCCATTTGCGATAAAATTTACTTATTGCATGCATAATCGTTCTTTCTTTTAAATAACAGTTGCTCATTATCAAGGAATATTTATAGCAATCTACCTAGTTTAGTTTAATTTAAAGGCCTCTAATAGTCATGGGTTTTATGAAACCGATTTTCATTACATATCGATGATCTAAAAATGAAAGTTTGTAACGCGTCATTAGATGTGACTGACGGTGGTATTCTATGATGTGCGAGTGATAAATTAAATTTGGATTAGTGTTTATCTAGAATGAAGATTGCTTTTGCGAACCTGGATTATTTGAAATTACCTGATCTGCGTTTTGACTAACACAGCTTTCATTGTTCCAGTATTTTCTTTTGACAATATATTTCGGCTGAACTTTAAGTTAGCCTTCATCAGTTGCAATATGCCTCAGACTTTTAACAAACGAAACTAATCAAGCAAGCGCGTTATTTCCTCTAGTCATAATATTTATACTTCAGACAGACCTCTCATTAGATATTCGCGTGTCAAATATGTGTGTGCATTTTCAAAACTGTCGTTTTCATCTAACTAATTTAGACCAGAGTGGCTGAATAATAATTTATCAATTGCATGCGTTAACTATTCGATTTACCTAGACCGCAAACTTGATGTAGACAAACATAATTATCTCCAAGATAAAAACATCCTATATTATAAATATAATTTAAATCTTGATATGCCTAAATGCATACAAATTGTGCAATTGAAATTCTAGTCAGTTAAACATTATACTAGTCTACTCTGAATTTCAGATTTTTCAGAATTTTACATAAATTGAAATTTGATTCCGGTTAGTCGGTTTTCCCTCGTTCTCTGATCGTAACTATGGGAGTAAAACGCGACAGTATTAGCGATGGATAGTAGTTTTGCTGTGTTATAAACCTCGTTTAAAGAATCATTACCTCAAGCACGGAAACTATTCTTTAAATAATGATTACTAAATTACATTCTTCATTTTTAAATGCTAATTGGCTGGATTCTTTTCAAAAGCCTATTCTGCTTCGGAAACATGTCTATACTTCTTAATAAGTGTATCGTTACTGAGTTTGAACTGAGATACCAAGAATTTACAAACAGTGCGAAACTGGCTTGGCAACATTCAGTACGTTAAAAAGATAATTAAATGTTATATTAATTTTTATTAGCTCAAAATAATTTATTAGATATGACATCTAGCCAATACGATAGAGAAGAACGAACAATTGTATGTGATTCTCTGCTTTCGTGCCAAATGCCTTCGGGTTTGATTTACGTCTGCAGAAATACTGACTAATTCTGAGAAGTTTTAAATTCGACGAAACCGACAAATATAATAATTTTTATTTTCTATCCTATGCTACGTTTAATTTATGTTGACAATATCTACATATATACATAATCAAAAACCTTGTATACAACTTGAATGCAATACCACTTAGCATGGTGGTATGGTGTCCGTAATACAATGACAGATCAAGAGTGCAAGTTAAAACTTCAGGTCGAAAGTGATGCCATATAATCTACTCCTGAACAAGATTATCCGTTTGTATTTAATTGGAAATTTCATGGTATGTGTTACAATCGTGGCGTAATTGATGAGTAAAATACTAAGAAAAAATATTCTCACAGGTATTTCACGATACATTAAATCAATTTTGCGAGCCTAAAGTAAGCACCAATCCCATTTTATTTAACCAGTGGTGAGACAACATAGCAAAGCTACCGCCTGTCGCAAAGCACTGACGCTTTTCGACCTTCCGTGATCATCATCAGAATACGACGGCAAACTGAATAGCGAGGAACAAACCGCATTGCATATACATGGAAGGCACAATTAGATACGCGGCTCTCTCCTCTAGTAGTCTCGCATACACTGAACTTGACTGGAAATGTCGGCTGCACAATTTCTATGCGGTCATGAGCATTAACTGATCGCAGCTTTCGCCACAAATAAATATATAGACAATACAATTAAACAATAATAGATTGCGCGGGTGGTGGTAAAAATTCTTTAAATCAAGTTTGCGAGCTTAAAGTAAGCACCAATCCCATTTTATTTAACCAGTCGTCAGACAACATAGCAAAACTACCGCCAGTCGCACGTTTCGACCTTCCATGATCATCATCAGAGTACGACGGCAAACTGACTACCGAGGATCAAACCGCATATATGGAAAGCTAAATTAGACGAGTTCTCAATAGTGTCGAATCTTGTCTACTTGAGTAATTCCCTTTTCCTAAAGCTATGCTTAGTAAAGACATACAATATATGCAATCCAAATCCTGCCATAAAATTTCAATTTAATTAATATACGCACGTTTTTTTTCTGCAAATTAGATTATAGATAAATCGAATACTATTAAAATACTATCGTAAACAACGCGAATTTCTCTATCGTTCATTTAAATATACCTGATAAATTTTGCATTGAACACATTGAAAAAAGATAACAAAGCGTGTCTTTTTAAATCGACAAGTTGAAATTGCTAAAAAATGTAATTAGGTTAGAAGTTATTTCAGCTAGCATATTCTAGGCCAACGAAAGTTTATAGATAAAAAAAATTTGCTCTAGCGATCTAAAGATAAAACCAACACCATTGTATATGAGATAATCAAATGCGTTATAATGCAAACCCATCGTTAGATAAGCGAAGTTACATGAATAATTCACTAAATTATCTAATACTAACATGACGAAAATGCATTAATACAGACTGATGAAAGCACACTGACCGATAAGTGAAATTTATTTCATTGCTACTACAATTTATAATGACTGTGCAGAAACTGTGCAGCACACATTTTTGTCAAACACAATGACGCCCTGACTACGAGGATTTCGAGCCGTATTGCTGCGTTTTTTTTTAAATTAAAATTTAGGTTTTATTCATGAAAGCCAGTTATCTATCAGGCTCTAATGACCAAGCATAAAATTCAGGAAGTCCAACTAATGGTAGATTAAAAATTTTGAGCCTCAATAAATATTTGGCTTTTGCAATTTCAAGTCGGGAATTCTAATTAAAATGCATAAGGTCACCATAAAATATTCATGATAATACCGAAATTATACACGACATTTATACGCAGTCACGCAAAATATAATTTCATTATATGTTTTATCAATATAAACTAATCATTGCCTAAATTGACAACGGCAATTCCTCCAGTAGACTGTTTTTGTCCTCATTGAGCACGCGTCGAGTACTCTCCGGAATTTGACGCACACGAGACTCGAGCCGGGACATGTTTGTATCGAAAATAAGAAATTTATCCACTATGCACCCCTGCCGCATACTACACTCATTTTTATGGCAGTATTTTGATTAGGTATACATTTGTCTGTAAATCCTTAATTCAATACCAGTTCCCTAGGTGGAATAGTGTCTATTGTACAAGGACAGAATGAGAGTGACTAAATTAGAACTTCAGATCGAGAGGAATGCCATATTTGCTCCAAAAATCGTGAGTTAGTATATAATTAAAAATTGCGTGTAGTGTGTGGCACGATTAGCATAGTGGAAAGTTTTCCAAACTCCGAAGCAAATGTGCCGCAATTCGAGCTCACGCACAACAAATTTTGGACAGTCCTTGATGAGTTTCCAATAAGGATGAAAGCGATCTACTCCATTAATTAACTTGGCTACCTTAGGCAATGTTAAGTTAATGGTTACGCATACGTATAATATGCAAATCCAGTCATAAATCTACAATTTAATGGACAATTTATAATACATTACTTGTTGTGAAGACATGAATTGAAAAATTGCTCAAAATAAGAATGACGTGACAGCTGCCAAAACTTTATAAAGAATGATATAGTATGTGCCTTTTTTTCGTTTTATTTCTCCGAAATTCGCAACATAAAATTCAGTTATGCATATTTTGTATCGGCGAACTAATATATATATATATATATATATATATATATATATATATATATATATATATATACATAATTTTGTATTAGGTGTTACGTACATGGTCACAAATTAGTTCAAATTTGACCAGAAGGATAAACCAAATTCCACATTAACGAATGGGGCAATTTCATTTACGCATGCGTTTTCCACAACACACAATATATAACCATTACGTACTCAATTGAATGATTTCATGATTACCGCGAAATGTAATAACTGATTTACATTAATGCCAGAGTTTATGGATGTTCTCGATTAACAAATGTTCAGATGTGGTTGTAGTACTCAATTTAGTGAAATTTAGTAGATTTTCAAATTCATTGTGTTAGAATCATGTACTGACTCGTCAACCATAGTGTTGGTACCATGTACCGATTCGGCAACAATAGTGTTGGTACCCTTCACAGGCTTGATACATATTATATATTGCGAGTTGACTTTGAAGTCGCATTGTTGCACATTCGTATAAGAGACTGTACTATCCAATTGTCCCATATTTCTCAGCTAAATATATAATGGGTATAGGACGTAATACCGACTCCTAATTATGTATCGCCAGTAAGCACGAAACGCCTGTTTACATAAGATTATACCTTTCGTTCACGCCGACTTTGATTTATCCTTCTAGTATTGTTGAAACTAATTTTTTTTCTAGGTTTGCAACATCTAATACACAATTTCATAAATTTCAACTTCTTGTGTGCGTTCATTATGTAATCACATAGTGATTCCTACCTGCGTTTTCGACACAGATACTGACTCAATATAAGTGAATATTCGCACACAAACACGCACCCACACACACATCGAGGCAACTTCATGCTTCATTTGATATCTATGAAAAAGTAGTCGTTTTGTCTCGTGAGGTCATCTCAATTTTTTAAATGGCACACAATTATTAAAGCATTGACATTGGATCCCAGCCGTAAAAGAATAACTTCTACACAACACACATGCCATAACTATTAAAAATGTGCATAATCTAGTTAGGTGCTTACCATGTAACACATAAAACTTTATTTCTGCAGGAGGCGTCATGTTGTATACTATTTTCATCTACGGTTAAGCAGCATATATTCCGCGCAGATATAATAATTAAAGCTCTAGCAAGCACTGTTCCAAAACTGAGTATTTTCTGAACTTAGAAGCAAATAAATTTAAAATTAAAGTTTTTTAAAGGTCCTTAAAATTTTGCAATTTTAATCTAGCGCTAGAAAATATTTTCAAACGCAATATGCGCAATTCATTTGCATAGCCATGTGAAACGATGTCTTTCCTATGAACAAAATAATTTTTGAAGTGAGAACATAAGACGGCGCTACGTAAAGAGATGACTGATAGTTGACTTTCTGGGCGCACTCCCAACGCTAGGTTAGGCCAATATTTAATATAATACACAAGCGCCACAGAGATTTTATTGAAAGCTTGTGCTTAATTACCTAGTCTATATAAAAGAATGGCTCGTAGTAATCCATTATGTAGGAAAACTTCTGATCGTGCTGTTTTTTGTAAATCCTCAATGGTTCATAGTAGATTATTGGCATCAGCTGCGCAGTCCCTGATGCTTGCATATTTATGTCAGTAAATCACAACTAATAATAGTTAATTGAGATAAGTTAAGCTTTGGTGAATATCGCCATTTCTGAGGTGTCCCACGAATTATAATGTGCTAAATTTAAACTAAAACTAAAATAGTTGCAAACCTGCTTGCATATCTGCCAACCCCACGTGTAAAATTTTTCATCGAAGCAAAAAGTGAAATTGAATTCAATTTCCCTTTTAACAATTCTTCTGTAGATAAAACTTGATGCTCGTGATGGCGTAAATTTTGTTAAAAAATGCCAGCAAGCGTAATTTTTCGGTTATAGAAGTTCTAAAATTGCAACTTTAGTTTACGATTAACTTACCTCAACTTTATTTAAAATAATTAAATAATTAAAAACTCTGTATTTGAAAGGTAAATTCACTCATACCTGTGTCTAACCCATTGGTAATAACCCAAGCTCCAGTAGTCTTTGCTGCCCTCAGCAGACCAGCCTGGACCACTCTACGCAGTTTTGCCTGCAACGGAACGTTGGCCAGACCGCCGAGAGTACTTATTACCAAACTAGGCACCCGTAGACGCCATTCGTGCAGCAAAAGTTGGAGAACAGCTTCAGGACGTGTGTCGTAATGCATCCTTACATACTGAACTCAAGTAATAGTAGACATTTTTCAAACAAAAAAGTACTAAAAGATCAAGTCGTCGTTGATAAATATATCAGCTGACAAAATACTTTTTCCAATAGAAGAAAATTATTACTCATGCATTTCCAATAATACGAAGTTGAAGGGCACATTTCAATAACTGAATTCGAAAAGTCTTCGACAGAACAAAAAGTAAAAATGAACATGTAGTCAGTAAAATACACGTCAGTAATATTATGAACAGTGTGTTCCTTAAGCTTTGGTAATAATGTAGAACGCTATTTTCCCAATTTATGGCAGGCAATTTATTCTGATACTTGAAGTCCACAATCAATATAGCATTGAAATATACAGCTTCAACATTTTATCATTGTAATTCTGAACAAACGTTTCTCCGACAAAAAATGGTTAGATTTAGAATTTAAATTATGCTTATCGAGCAGGTAAAATCGTTCACATATTGCTGAGGAATAAATGAATTTGAATATATCCAAATAGGATGTCACATGAGTCATTTTGTAAGCCACATCAGTTAGACTGCGAAACAGAAAATATTATAAAGAATACTTTTATAGTTATAATGTAATTCTATTTTTGAAGGCATTGCCTTTATCAAAACACGCATTTCTTGCATTGACTGTTTTAGTAACAAAAAAATTGTCGTCTACTCTTTATGAACCTAATTAAAGGCTTTTCTGAGTATGATATACATACCAGGTAAATTGATGACCAGGTCAGCTGAATAAATGCAACCGCCATGCATAAGCTTCAAAATTCATCGAATCTTAACCTACAAAGCAATCCGTCCTCTAGACCGTGAAAATATTCGATATCCATAGAAACATGCCCAGGTATCGGAGAAAATATTCTATTGAAAACTGAAGTTGAGGCATTTAATGTCACATCATAACGAATAAACACACCCTGAGCAGAATGAATTGCTCTTCGGGGTCCGTCTTCCCATAATACTAACAGAAAAACAACGATAGTATAGGTAAGATTCGCAAGCCGGTGGGAGTTATGATCTGAACAACATTGACAACAAATCAACAAGGCGTAGCCAATGACACATCATTGGCAAAAACCGGAGCCCATTGCAACAATGATGAGACCGCTACTAGTTCGAATACGGACTAATGAGGAATTTTAAGACTTCAAGCAATCGAATAATTCTAAACGAGACACTGCCATTAAGCGTGGCACATTATAAAATTTTCTAGATACAAAATAGACAGTGGCTGAATAATAAATTATAGCAAGGATAGTGGGCTGTTGATACGAGTAGCGCAAATTAAAAGTGCGACGCAGTGATGAAATTTATTTCACGCATCCTATTCACGGTCGGAATTCTGCCAGAGCAGGCCTAGTTGGCTCCTCTTGCTTTTTTATAGGGTGATAATCAACTTCGGCACAGCAAAAAATAAATTTTAAACAACGACAATTAACGATTACATTATAGAACTTGCAAATCACGATTGTATATATGCTTTGTATTGAAAACTAAAATAATATGACCTTATATAACGTCAGTTTCAGACGAAAACTAGTATTGATTTTTCAGTAAAAATGACCGATATTTTGTCAATGAGTTAGTTCCATAGTCGGTTGTCAATTTTAGCAATATTCTCGAATTCCTAATCAGGTTAATTTGCGGAGTATTTTTTTAAATTTACTAAATCTAAAATGTAATATAGTTTTCCAATACAGAAAATCTCGCGGAATATTAATTAGCCGGCACAATGTAATGCTTCCTGCATTCGTTTAGGAAATGCGAACGTTTTATTTCAGGTAATTAGCTGATCACCTCAATAAAATTTATAAAGAAATTAACTAGTGGATTCACTAGCAAACATTTATCATAGGAATATTGAATCAATCTATTAAAATATATGCGCGTCTTTTTTGGCAATAAGCCAACAGTAACAATAACTCAATTAAACAATTATTGATTGTGCAGGTGGTGGTAACAATTCTTTAAATCAAGTTTGCGAGCTTGCAGTAAACACAAATCCCATTGTATTTAACCAGATGTCGAACAACATAACAAAACTACCGCCAGTCGCAACGCATTGACGCGTTTCGACCTTCCATGATCATCATCAGAATACGACGGCAAACTGACCAGCGAGGATCAAACTGCATTTAATATATATGGAAAGTAAAAAGAAAGAAAGAGTAGTAGTAGTAGTTATTGATAAACGAACAATGACTGAGCGCTCAGCATTTAATCACTTTAACAGCACACTAGAGGAACGATGTGTTGTCTTTACAAAAAAATTACTCGTTTCAGCTTGATAACGCACTTGATAAATGTACTATCATGCCTCACCGTATGCAAAATTGAGTCAATTTCTTAATTGTTGAGCGAATTGGATAGTTTAAATTAAGCAAATTGGTTGGTGAGAAATTTGATATTCGCGCGAACTTGATTGAACTTCAGGCTAACGCTTGTCTATTTAGCAAATAATGACAAAATTGAATTCTAATAAACGGATTTTGTTCAAAAACATAATCAGATTAATTATGAGTACTATGAAGCACGACTGGTTACTTTAGCCTAATAATGTTATTAACAATATAAGCCGTTAACAATAATTGATTGCGCGGGTGGTGGTAACAAATTATTTAAATCAAGTTTGCGAGCTTGAAGTAAACACCAATCCCGTTGTATTTAATCAGTCGTCGAACAACATAACAAAACTGTCGATGATCATGGAAAGTCGAAACGCGTCAGTGCGTTTCGGCTGGCGGTAGTTTTGTTATGTTGTTCGACGACTGGTTAAATACAATGGGATTGGTGTTTACTTCAAGCTCGCAAACTTGATTTAAAGAATATTAGGCGTTATAGATATTTTTAAGATCGTAAAATTTGTTTTAAGTAATCTGATGTATAAAAATAAATTGAACGAGAAGATACTTCTAGGTTAAACAAAAGTCAACTTCTTTATATTTAATGTTCTAATTTAGCATTATTGCGTCTACTTAAGCATGTTGTGGAAATTCAAAAAAACTTAATATTTTACACTTAGTGGTTGTGAAGACCTAATGTAGATGCAATTATCGGTCATACGCTGTGCGTCTAATAAATAGGAGGATATGCTAAAGTCAAAATCATTCAACAGTGTCATCTCATTATTTTTAAAAAAAACAGGATCTCAATATTACACAGGTGAGAACTCGATTGAGCTATTTCTTATTTTCGCCAACTGCTATTTTTGCATTTATTAAAATTTATTTAAGACAGAGCGTGAAAATTAAAGAAAAGAGATTATCATCAATAAAGAAGAAAACTTCGTTCGACCAAATAAACCAATAATAATTGCAAATTGCATTACAAACACAAGTATCAGCAGATTTTTATGCACATATAAAATTTATGTTTACCAATATAAATTAATATATATACTAATAAATAGATTTTTATGTAATTCACAAATTTTCTCTACTAACCAGTAATGTCGTTAGAACTGAAATTTGGTTCATATATAAGGCCCTTTTCCAACAGAAAGATAAACATTGTACTAGTATTGAAATGAATAAATGTATCAACGTGGAATTAAATAATTTATCGACGTCTGTATTCATTCAAGTGGTTTTATAATCACATAATGCGAGAAAATGGGATTAGCCTTAAAATATCTAATAATTTAACATGAACAATGGTGGTTTAGTTTCTAAGCTTTAGAATATCAACATGTGATGCTCTCGGCTGACGTAATTGTTGTGTAATAAATTTTAATAACAGCATTATGTTCAATTTTAAATAAATAAATAATCTATATATTTTTCGGAGTGGCGACCGAATATATATGCAATTATGTATTAGATATTGCCGGCCTAGGAACAAATTAGTTTAAACAGGTCCAGAAGGATATACTAAAGTCAGCATGAACAAAACGAATAATTTCATAAACGCGTGCGTATCGTGCTTGCTGGCGACTCATCAGCAGGAGCCGATATTACGCCGTATAACAACTATATAATTAGTTAAGAAATCCATTGTGTAGTTGCCATGTACAGGCTCGGTAAATATCATATATAATAAGTTAGCTTTGAAGTCGCATTGTCGAAGTATTTAAACGAAATTAACTCTATTACTTCCTGAATATACATTCGTATTGGAGATTTTATCGTCCACCTGGCCCACACTCCTTGCATAATATAAAGTGAATGGAGGTCCTCGTGCCAGCTCATACTATAAAGTCGCTAGTAAGCACAAAACGCATGTAAGCAATATGTGTACAATATCTAATAGACAATTTTAAATAAATTACTAACACAATAGCAATGTCATAGTATAATTATTGAAGTGTGTCTTCTGTGTGGCCTATTTGTGTAAATATATAATCACCTCTGCTGTTAAGCTTGCAATATCGGACTTGTAGCGTCAGAAAACTAAATTAAATAACTTCAAATAAGAAGGAATATCGGATTTTTTTACATTTAAGCTTCGCTACCTATAAAGATTTTATCCTACAAAGAAAAATAATAAACATGGGCGTCTTTCAAGAAATACAAACATCTCCAGATACAGTCTTACAAGGGGTCTGGTGCAATGATGTAGCATATTGTGTCAACTTTTTCAAAGGACTTTAGGGTATAGTTTCACATGAACCACAGACTCATTTATATATGGCTATGTAGTTATAGCAATATTCGTTCATTATCACAAGCTTATTTATTCACATGAAGATACTGCGCCTAATAAAAAAATAGTTAGGATTTAACCAGAAGGATAAACCAAAGAGGGCATGAAAGGAGCGTACATTCGTGCAATTTCGTTTCGTACTTACTGGAAAATATTCAAGGCAAGAATGTTTGGAGTTATTGGTGCCATGTACCGACTCGGTAACCATCGTGTTGGTATCAGGAACTGACACAATAGTCATGGATTTTGTACCCTTTAAAGGCTTTTTGATATTATATATAGTGAGTTAGCTCTGAAGTTAAATTGTCGAATGCTAGGTGAATTTAGTTTCACTACTGAAGGTTAACACATTCGTATAGGCGATTGTACCATCCAATTTTCCAAAATTCCTCACCAAAATATATAGTGGGTAAAGGGCGTAACACCGGCTCCTACTGATGAGTCGCCAGTAAGCAAAGAAAAAATGTGCACGAGATAATACGTTCAGTTCATTGTGTTTTTGTATTATACTTCTGGTCATATTTAAACTAATTTGTTACTAGGTGCGCTACATCTTATATAGAAATATTCACAGGAAGTTAGTTTGTTCGTTACAGAAAATGGTGAATGCAATAACATTCTAATTATAAAATAGAAAAGTGACTTTGGTCATGTAGATAAAATCTTTTTCGTATTTTCTTCTCAAGCATCATTTCCAGTGGTTACTAATGATGTTGAATTCTACGGAGGAAAGGGAAGGATAAGCACCTAGCAATCACGAAGACGAAATCCATGCACAGTTGGAAATGGGGATAAATCGGATTTACAACAAGTGTTGTTTTAAGAAAGTCTTTTAAACAGTGTACTATGTGTTATTAGATTACTGAATATGGTACTGGAACTAAAGTACCGAAACTTAAAACAGCCACGTTTAGATTAGACGTCATTTTCAGTGGTGAGTACTAATGTTGTGGAAGCCTTCTGTGTGATGACAAAACCAAGTCAAACTCAAAGCGTAAATGTAAATGAGGATCAATCAGATTATTGCGGAAACGAGAGTGCAAATCTACCGCACACAAAATAAAATCATGTATACGCTAAATATGATAATCGCGTTGTGCATTCAAGAAAACCTGGTCCTCGTTGTGCCCAACAAAGTGTTTGTGTCCACTGTCTTTAATTTTACTAAAGTCATTTCGGTTTCTTGTTTCAGAAGCCTTTTCGAACGAAAAGCACATCCCACAAACAACTTGACTTAATTATGTATTAGGTGTTGAGCACTTAATTACACGTAAATTATTTCAAATAGGACAAGACGAACTAGCTAAAGTCAGCATCAACGGCAGATATACTCCCATTTGCACATGCCTTTCATACTTACCTTCAGTTCAGGCTGGCTTTGATTTATCTTTCTGGTTCTATTTGAACAACTTTGTTATTTGGTGCGCAACACCTTTCACACGATTGCATTTATATTAGATTTCTGAAAAAAACAGCATCTAATTTAACTAAATGATTCTTAAATTATATAATTAAACGAACATTGGTTGCGCGGGCGGTGATAAAAATTATTATAATCTGGTGCTCTAACCACTGAGCCACCCTGCCGCACATTACACCACAAAATTTTCAGTTATATACTAACTAATGGAACTTGGTTAGTATATTTTTCCTTTATGTGGAGCTCATATGGCATCCATTTAGAGCCAAAGTTCCAACTAACTATCCCCAATCTGTCATTACTGCACAGACACCACACAACATGGAGAAGTGGTATTTAAATAAACATTTATATAATTAAACGAACATTGGTTGCGCGGGCGGTGATAAAATTTATTTTAATCGAGGTTGCGATCTTGATATAAGCACCTGACCCATTAATTACTTACATATGTCAGTACGCGGTAAATTCTGGCCATTATGTGATGAGATCCCAATAAGGACAAAACTGGTCTACTGGATGAATTGTCTTTTCTACACTATACAATTCTTAGTTTATACTGATATATGTAAGTACTTAATTGGTCAGTTGCTTATATCAAGACCGCAAACTTGATTATAATAATTTTTATCACCGCCCGCGCAACCAATGTTCGTTTAATTTATTTAAATGTTCATTTCAATACCACTTCCCCATTTAGTGCGAAGTCTGTTCAGTAATGACAGATTTGGGATAGTTAGTTGGAACTTTTGGTCTAAATGGATGCCATATGAGCTCCACCTAAAGGAAAAATAGACTAACCAGGTTACATAAGTTAGTACATTACTGAAAATTGTGTGTAGTGCAGTGTGCGGCTCAGGGTGGCTTGGTAGTTAGAGCACCAGATTCCGAAGCAGACAAACCCAAGTTCTAGCATTGTTCGCGGTAAATTATGGCCAGTACATGACGAGTTGTCAATAAGGACGAAACCAGTCCACTAGATGAATTGCCTTTTCGAATATTATACAATTCTTAGTTTATACTGAAATATATAATTAATTGATAGGTCAGGTGCTTATATAAATAGCGCAACCTTGATTATAATGATTCTTAAATTGTTTGCAGAATGTTCTTTCCGTTGAAAACTTTTTCCGAAATAGGAATTTAAAAATCCAGCGTAAAATTGAAGGAAGTGAATACAAACACCTTGTGGGATGAACAAGAGCCAGGTAAGTAAATATCAAGGGCCTTTTCTCCAAGAGTCAGCTATTTATTCAAAGAATCTGTTTGTTTAAATTCAAATAATTTGTGACGAAGCAGATTAAAAAAATCCGCTAATACTTTGAAACTTAAAACAGGACCTATACCTGTTGTTCAATAAATGTTTAATAAACTGATTGTTTATTAATTTGATAATAAATAGTAAGCGAAAAAGAAACTATCGTAAATTAGTGCCGTTATAAGAAACTCAGGTTTCTCTTAGAGCTTTAGACTACACGTCCGGCGAAATCAGACTACATCATCGATATACTCCGAACACTGAAAAAAAGGACCAAGTCCACCTTCCAAACCAAGAATGTTTCTTTACTTATTGCATTCTTTCTGTCATAACCAAGGTTTTCTGCATGTTAGCAGCGCCAATAATAAAACAAAATGGTTCAACGCTACAGCATTGGAAATGTAAATAAAAACGTTATTAGTTCATGTGATTGCAGCCTAAAAGCCTTAGAGTGGAAACATCTTAAACCTCGGTCGCGCAAACCTGTGTAATCCTTATAATGGAGACTGCATATAAATCACTTATTATTTAGCAAATCTAATTAAAACATATTTTTTTAATTTTTTGCCTTAAATGAATGTCATCAATAAACAGATAACCATGAATCTTTCAATCTGTAGTTATAGAAACACACCCTGGCTTTTGTCGGATGTGGACCGCCTAGAAACTCGATAGTTCCGAACGCATTCGTTGGCACTTCTTTAGTGTGTGTCTTCACTTGCCAACGGCTTGTGTTGCTTGAGGACTCTACGCCATTTAGAGATGATCCTGGAAATTTGCATCCAGGTTCAATGTTAAGAAACGAAAATTTTTTCGAAGAATGAGTTTTCGCAGCATTGGTGGACCACTCTAATTGGACATCCGGTAGATGTTGAGGCAACAGTCGACCACATCCACATCTGATTTACAAAAAAAGAAAGAAAAGCGCGTTATAAGTATAATCCTATGAATTTAAAAAAATATTATTAAATAATCAAATCATGATTATTTGTTTTATATATATATATATATATATATATATGTCACGTAAAAAATTCGATAAAAATTTAATTAGATTATGATTTTTAATGAATATTTTTATCTCTAATGATGTAACTTAGGTCAACTAAAGCCAACTTGTTCGATCGTAAAAAGAAAATTTTTATTACGCTTTTATAGCAAAAAAAATATGCTTATTGTTCTTCATTAAATCAAGATAATTTCTCGTAGATAGCGATGAGTTCTTACGAAATAATTCATATTCTTTTTATCTAAATTTATTTTCTAAAATGAGTTAGGTGCAGGAAATTATTTGCTGATTTTCACCATTCTTATAGCCTTTATTGGCCATAGTTGAAATATCAGATGAACAATTATTTCACAGACACAATATAAAGATAAACCACAGTTGCCTAATATATATGAAGATTATTTATGACAATATGTTGAATATTGTCTTACTCAGTACTCTCATCCAGCATAAATACAAAATATTCAATAACTATATGTATAAATGTATATTTAATGCTTCATTTTTCGCGTTCTTAATGGTTGCATCGATTTTTTTATTGAAATTTTTTTTTAAATCTGCTTTTTTAGTTAATCTCCGTTTGAATAATATCGAAAGTAGCCTTAAAACTGCAAATAAATTAGATACAACTTAAGAGGGCGTGCCCTTTTATAAGGTAAACCTATAAGTACGTGACGAACGCTGAGCGAACACACTTTACTTACAGAAAAACAAGTGCAAATGATTTAACCACAAGATACATATTTTCAAGTCAGGTTGACTGAATGAATATAATCTCCAACGTCATCCTTGGTTACCATCAGATAACGACAGATACCTGGGTTGTGCGGATTAAGACGCTGAACAAATAGAAAAATATTTTATAAACTGAGCTAAATCACATAATCCCGTTGTCATACACATAAGGAACATAGCAAAAATATTAATTGCGCAATATCTAAGTATTAATGATTTCTTCAGCAATCTCGACAACGACGTAAACTATATAAGCAAGCAACGCTTAGTGCGCAAGTTGTAATAATAATAAAATTAAGCAAGCTTCTAGCCCGTTAATGAAGACAAATTTAAACGCTTAAATAAGAAAACCAAACATTTAATACTAAACTCAGCTCTCCAAAACGCTTCATGAGATAAGAGAATAAAAAGTGCGAAACAAAGCTTGTTTAGTATTTTATATTGACGTATGGACGATTATATAACAAATTTCGCAATCACTGCCGGCATTATTTTGAGTTGATACATAGATTAGACTGATTAAGGTTCATGTTTGTGTTTTTGTGCTTATTTATCTATTATATATATATATATATATATATATATATATGTCCGTAGCCTTCGAATATTACACAATATTTTACAATGTCGCGTTTTTCGTATGCGGGTTGTAGCTCTGCACCTACAGTTTCCAAAAGATCAGATTGATCACAATTTCAATGTCCTTTTTGTCTTCGATCAGGTCGGGTTTGTATTCGTCCATCTCTTCCGAAAGCTTCAACATCACTCATACTAAACAATAGAAATGCGGTTCTATCTCATCATTGTTTACTGGCGACGTTTCGAAACGAATGACGCCGTTCCATCATCAGGCCAATAATCAAATATATACACAGCACTATATTCACAATAGCAGATTTAATTAAATGTGGTAACCTCGTTCCGAAACCGTCCTATTTATT
>JAQBSW010002002.1:62500-114822 GCA_029291075.1 Eudiplozoon nipponicum | reverse complement strand
TGTATGTATGTATGTATGTATGTATGTATGTATGTATGTATGTATGTATGTATGTATGTATGTATGTATGTATGTATGTATGTATGTATGTATGTATGTATGTATGTATGTATGTATGTATGTATGTATGTATGTATGTATGTATGTATGTATGTATGTATGTATGTATGTATGTATGTATGTATGTATGTATGTATGTATGTATGTATGTATGTATGTATGTATGTATGTATGTATGTATGTATGTATGTATGTATGTATGTATGTATGTATGTATGTATGTATGTATGTATGTATGTATGTATGTATGTATGTATGTATGTATGTATGTATGTATGTATGTATGTATGTATGTATGTATGTATGTATGTATGTATGTATGTATGTATGTATGTATGTATGTATGTATGTATGTATGTATGTATGTATGTATGTATGTATGTATGTATGTATGTATGTATGTATGTATGTATGTATGTATGTATGTATGTATGTATGTATGTATGTATGTATGTATGTATGTATGTATGTATGTATGTATGTATGTATGTATGTATGTATGTATGTATGTATGTATGTATGTATGTATGTATGTATGTATGTATGTATGTATGTATGTATGTATGTATGTATGTATGTATGTATGTATGTATGTATGTATGTATGTATGTATGTATGCATGTATGCATGTATGCATGCATGCATGCATGTATGTATGTATGTATGTATGTATGTATGTATGTATGTATGTATGTACGCATGTATGCATGTATGTATGTATGTATGTATGTATGTATGCATGTATGTATGTATGTGTATGTATGTATGTAGGCATGCATGTATGTATGCATTCATGTACGTATGTATTTATGTATGTTTGTATGTATTTTTGTATTTAAGTATGGGTGTATGCATTTATATATGTATAAAAGTATGTATGTGTACGTATGCATGTTTTCAAATTTAGATGTATGTATGCATGCATGCATAATTTTATAGTGTAGAAAAGACAATTCATCCAGTAGACCGGTTTCGTCCTTATTGGGAACTCATCAGCGTACCTCATTGGTTAGATTCCAGATTCCGAAGCAGATGTGCCGAGATTCGAGCCCTGGCCGTGGCAAATTCTGGCCGGTACTTGATGAGTTCCCAATAAGAATGAAACCGGTCTACTGGATGAATTGCTTTTTCTACACTATACAATTCTTAGTTTATACTGACAAATGTATGTACTTAATGGGTCAGGTGTTTATATCAAGTTCGCAACCTTGATTATTGTAAATGTTATCACCACCCGCGCAACCAATGTTCGTTTAATTATATGAAACTGATATCCTCATGCGCTTTGTTGAAAATTTGAAGCAATTTTGGAGATTGAAGGATTAAATTTTTTGTTGTAACCCTGAGAAAAATCTTCTTAAATATAATCAACAAAAGTAATCAAGATCTTCTCGTCTATCTTTACACACATGAGAGCACCTACATTTGCTATACCTAGAAGTCATATTTTATTACTGATGCATTTTTGTGCTTGTTACGTACCCTCATATATATATAGGAGTAGTCTATAATGTTAAACCCGTTCTACTTGATAGATTTCATTAACTGCCTTATGCGTTGTTAAGCAAATACTTACAATATGTATGTAATCCATCAAATCCAGCTATTATTCTTTCACTTAACATTACTTCTCCGAGTGGCAATGTGTTCGTCTTATAATAACGGATCTGAATGGCTAGTAGCAATATTAGGACAATCCGAATAGGGCTCACTTGAATTAACGTTTGACCAAAAACCCACAAAGTATTTAAGATTGCATGTAATACACGGCTTCGTTGGTGCAGAAGATGAGTTGAAAAACTTTGAAACAAATCCTTGCAGACGGAAATTTGGAAATCATTGGATGACTGTTTAATACGAAGGAAACCAGTCGACTTGACGAATTATATATGCTATATTATGCAGTATTCAGTCTCTCTCGCTCTATATATATATAAATATATATATATATATATATATATATATATATATATATATATATATATATATATATATATATATATATATAGCTCACCAAAGAGAATTTCGCATATATTTTAACTGGTTGCGAATTTCGGCTGCACAATTGCTTTGCAATCACGAACGTAATATTTCGATGCTTTTGCTACATGTAATTAAGGTGTAAAATTGCAAAATCTTTGGTTGTGCGGATGGTTATAACAATTATACAAATCAAGGTCGCTTACTTTAGATTAAAACTTGTACAATCGCACAATATATAAAAGCTACCACGAGTTGAAGGTACTTACGCGTCTCGACCTACCATTTTCGTCAAGAGAACACGATGGCATACTGACCAAGGAATATCAAACCGAAATGCATATATAAGTTATGAAACATCACATGTAAGGCTCTTAACCAAAGTAGTTTCACTTTATTGCGCTAAACTGAAAATTTCGACTATAAAATTTCTATTTGATCACGAGCAGAATATTTTTTCAGCTATCTCCATGCTTATGTTTATTATAAAATTATACAATCTTTGGTTAGGAGATTGGTGATATTAGATATGTTTGCACGCTTATATGAAATCTTTCAAATAATTTTTATTTCAAGCAGACTTCATTAATTCAGTCCTATTTAGGCTACTTAACAAAGGAAAAGCGGTAAACATTGATGATACATCAGATAAGACCAATAAGTTATCAGAGATATTCTCTATCTTTCGTTCGTCCCCTTACTAAGAAGAATTATCGATGTTCTTCATATTCATTATTTGTCTTAACTTTTAGGGAATTTTGTAGAAAAATTGGTGATTTACTGTTATGTCGGATTGAAATGTGATATAATAGGCCACAAACGAGGAATTTCAAGAAACGTCACTGTCTAATTCGAAACTATTTCGGATTTCAAATATCTCCTTGGTATTCTAATCAACTTTCAGTGTCATCCACTGAAATTATATAGTTTGCTTCAATTCATGTATTTGTTTTAAAAATAGCATTTTTATTTGCTTAAATTTTTGCAGAGTCACTTTTATGCTTCTGAGTTATTAATGAATTCAAGCGAGCGAATGTGATCTCATACTGGACGCAGGGTTTGAAGAGGTTATAACAACAACTCGTGATAATTTGTCATTTTTGGAAATCTTTCTTGTCTTTCAAAATATATAAAAGAGTTTTTCGCGAAAAATCTATTTAAGTTTGCGACCTTCTGATCAAAGGCATCTAAAAGCGACCTTAAATAAACTTTAGCTTAGCAAGCATGCTTAGCAGGTTGATAAAGCATTCCGATCTAAAGGGAGGAAATTGACGTGTATAAGTGAACAGGCATCTGAGGCAGCCTTAAAACGAAGCTACTCACGTTAAGATGACCTTTGTAAACCATTTGTTCATTCGTTGCATCGCCTACAATCGTGTAAATTCATTAGTCTTGCAGAAAATTTATTTACATGCAGGTATGCTAAGAAATAACACTGACCTTGAACACTTTATGCCAGATGATTTCACTGAGTTAATCATTCAATGAAATGTGAGTTAATTCGGCTAAATACGAATTTATGCCATTGCATTATTATCAAGCGCTGCATGGGTTCCAGATTCAGATGTTAAATATTGCACTTTTACAAATGTTACTGTAATATTTAGCCCAGATTCTGACTCTCGTTTTTAGCTACTCGCATGTCTTCTACCAGGAGTTTAACTTCCTTCACGTGTCTTTAGAATTATATTTCAGACAATACCTCTGTCATCCAATTGGTCATTATAAAATGCAAGTCGATATTTAATCACAAAGAGCGATTGTAAAATAAGTTTTGAATTATTAAAAAAATCTTCGTGTTGGTTAAAATGAACCTCGAATGACATGTTAGAGAAACATTTATCAATGACCAATGAAAACAGAATTACTATTGAAGTATACCATCCAATCAAAACGTTTTCTGCACTGTTGTAAATACAGATATAATTTATAATTTTTAAGTGGGTACTATATCCACCCATAATGTTTCACGTATTAATAACTTACTTACAAACAAATAACATAAAATAATCAATTGTTTATCACAGTAAATAAAAAAACAACAGGCGCTCTTTTCTGCTAAACTGCTCCGACAAAAATTAAGATTTGTTTATCGGACTACAGTCGACATTTAATCAATCGTTATTATATTAAACTATATACGGTATTTAAGCAAATAAATATCTTACAAATTGTACAGCTTAACATCTGGTGTCCAGATTTGCGAAGAGAAAATACGAATTTTCTTGATATTTGCGTACTCAGTTTCATTCCAAGTTAAAAGTTGATCACGCCAGCTCTAAAGTAAGCAATAGAACAAAATATAATTTTTGACACAATTATGATTAAAAAAATGAGCATAAAAACCATTGGGAATCAACTTAAACAAATGTGAGCAAGAATTCTTATAAACAAGAATAACTTATATATATATATATATATATATATATATATATATATATATATATATTTGTCAGTATAAGCTTAGCATAGTATAATGTGGAAAAGAGAATTCATCCAGTAAAACGGTTTTGTACTGATTTGGTACTATTCATGACATGGCTCGAACCCGGGTACATCAGTTTCGGAATTTTTGTCACTAACCAGTAGGCCACTCTGTTATAGTCTACATAAAATTTTGTTTTATACTTGTTAACAAACTTTGGTTAGCTTTTCCTCAAGGTAAAGCCTCGTCGGCATCATCGCCGTGCAGCCGATGTTCGCTTAATTATATAAATGTTTAATTTTATACCTCTTCCCCAGGTAGTGTGGTGTCTGTTCTATAATGACAAATTTGTAGGACTACATGGAACTTTAGGTATAAAGAAAATAAATATATGCTCATCATGAAGGAAAGGCTAGGCAAGATACATTAATTTATATATAACTGAAAAGTTTGTAGCATGCAGTGGGATGGTTCCGAAGATATCTTTTAATCCAAATGAAATATATAAAAAAAGAAAATGGAGTTTTTTATTCTAAATATTTACCGATTTCGCTGCTTGCTTTTTCTTCATACAAAATTAGAAAGAAATCATCCAAGTCCTAAAAGGTCTCGTTCCTAACTGAAGCTCATTTTTTAGAAGTTAAATGTTAACTTATAATTTATATACTTCGTAGGACGTATAGATTTCGTGATTGAAGGATAATAGTCAACAGACACCGGCTATACCTTCCAAACCGATTATAATTTTTATCAAGAAATTTGTGTTAGACGTTAATATATTGAAAAAGTAGTAAAATCAAATTCATACAATTTCAAACTGTTGGATGTGGTGAACTAGTATATATGCAAACTTAGTAAAAAATTGTTTGAATATGACCAAAAGGATAAATCTAATACAGCATAAACGGAATGTCTAATCTCATGTACGCATTCGTTATGTATTTAGGAGAATGTATAACGTCCTACACCCACCATATATCTGAAAGATGAATGTACGAAAATTGGACGGTAAAACGTCAAATACGTGTGTGTAAACCTGCACTGGTGGAGGTTTTACCGTCCAATTTTCCCACGTTTCTTACCCAAATATATAGGGGATATAGGGCGTAATACCAGCTCCTACTCATGAATCGCCAGTAAGTATGAAACGAATGTGCACATGAGATTATACGTTCCGTTCATGCTGTGTTTGGCTTATCCTTCTGGTCATATTTGAATTAAATTGTTACTAGGTGCGCAACATCTAACAAACAGTTTTATAGCATGAAACGAATATTGGTTGCGCGGTCGTTGATATAAATTATTATAATCAAGTTTTCGATTTTGATATAAGCACCTGACCTATTAATTACTTACATATGTCAGTATAAACTAAGAGATGTACAGTGTATAAAAGGAAATTCATCCAATAGACTGGTTTAGTTCTTATTGGGAATTCATCACGTACTGGCCAGAATTTGCCGCGGACAGGGCTCAATCCATGACTTTAGAAATGCAAATTTAAATTCAGCTTCATAAATATATGCATAATGTATAAAAACAGTAAACAGTACCAAAACCGTTATTTGGTATTTGAGCTAATTTTCCACAAAATGGTGAATAAGAACTATAATAAACCTGTGTTACTCAAGGAAAACCTTATTTTTAGGACTCGAATGAAACAAATAATCATATTTTTCATCATTTATAACACATTTAATTGATAAATATGTTAGTTACATATTCTTGTTGTCGGAAAACAAACATGTATGCAATTTTTTATTAAGAAATGCGCCTATATTACACAAGTTAGTTCATATAGGAGCACACGGGTATGCCAAAGTTGGGATAAACCAAAATTTTAATCTGATGTACAAATACGGTTTGTGATTTCTAGTAGCTCATCAATTAGATTCAACAATAAGCCCCAAATCAACCATATGCTTGATAAGAAAATGGGAGATATAGAGCGTTGTAAACAACTATACAAATGTATGTTAAAGCAAAAGCATTAGTAGTCTACTAAACACATCGGGAGTGTAGATAGTGTTGCCAATTACAATGTGGCATTAAAAAAATTATATAAATGCATATTAAATGCTTAGCCACCATAAGACCTATCAATTTCATGCATTTGGAAATATACATTACTGTGCATATTTTTCTGGTTATCATGCTGTCGTACAATCAACGAAGATGTGTACATATGTTTGGCATTGGGTACTAGCATATATGCATGAACAAATTGAACAAAGCGCACCTAGCAACAAGATAATTCATATGGGACCTGAAATTTCTGCCAATACCAGCCACAACGAAAGGTGCAATCGTATTGAATTATGCAATCCATGTTTACTAATTAATTCTCCAAATTTCATTTAAACTACGTTTTTCCATTCAGAGCTTCAGTGTAAGTTGCAGACATTCGTCGTTTTGGTTTGATTCAGTTAACCTGATATATCCTGTCCTCTTCCGGACACACTATCAGAGATGTCACAAAGGTAATTCAAATAAAGCATTACACGAACGCATAAATTTCAGCCAAGTGAATTATCTGATTTAAGCAAATCTATTATATATTCAATTTAATTCCTGTTAAACAAATTAATTTTACATAATTATCCAAGTGTGGTATTCAATATTCATCTTTATACACATAAATACAAATTTCCATGAACAAAGAAAACTAAGCGCAGTCATGTACATATATATCAATGTATAGTTAATTGCATACGTATCGAATTTGCTCTAGTTTTTTTCAAAGTGCTTCAAGCCAAAAAGACATAAGTCAACTAAATTAATTTTTTTTAATCAAGGTTGTGAGCTTGATGTAAAAACCAATCCCATTATAAATGTTTCAGTATAAACTAAGAAATTTATAAGGTAGCAAAGGCAATTCATCCAGTAGACCGGTTTCGACCTTATTAGTAACATTTTAAGTACAGTCTAGAATCCATCTGAAAACTCGAACTGAGGCAAAATAATGGACACTACTTAAAGAGCTTCCAATAATTACGAAGTCGTTCTTCTAGATAGATTCATTTTGCTACTTTATACAATGCTTTGTATATATTGAAAAAATGTAGTTATATATATATATATATATATATATATATATATATATAATAGGATTAATGTTTATATGAAGCTCGCAACCATGATTTAAATGACTGTTATCCTCGCTCACGCAATCAATGGTTTTTCAATTGCCCTAGTCTAGCGAGTTGGCCTATATACGTGGCGAAACATAGATTTAAATTTTAATTGAGCTGCCATATACAATATCTGAATACATGCATGCTAATTCGTCGCATCGAACAAGAATCAGAAAATTTAGGAAAAAATTCGGAAAATCTGGTTCAAACGTCATTTTGAGACAAGCAGCTGATGGACGTTTCTGAATGAAGGGACAAGTGAGAACCCGCCAATCAACGCAAACGATAAAACTCGGAAAGTGTAACTTTTATGCTCATAATGTTGGTGCATGCAAATCAATCAATAATAAAGTGAAGGTAATGGACCCACAGCAGCGAAAGCTTACGAACTGTAATCTTTATAAAAAATTAATGCTGAAGTAATTTTTTCGTTTACGTGATATATTTTTAGCAAACCGTCGCAAAAACATTTCCATTTAATTGGCGCGTATTAGTTGTATTTCGCTGTAAGCTAAACAATTATTTAAATAAATTCTTACAATAGTTGTATATTTGGTGTTACGGAGAGTTAACATTTATGCAGTTGTGTATTAGGCGTTGCGCACCTAGTAACAAATTAGTTCATTTAGAACAAGAAGGATAAACCAAACTCGGCATGAACGAGAAGTATAGTCCTATGCTTGTATGCGTTTCGTTGAGACTCATCAGTAGGAACCGGTACTACATTCTATTCAAGCTATATATTTGGAAAATAAATGTGGCACAATTGGCCAGTAAAATCTCAAAACTCATTTTGATGGAGTTATGATCGATCCACAATCTGATGATAGACAATGTTGACCGAAATATCAGCAAAGACAATGTGGCTTATTTTAGAATTGAGGATATATGTGGGTAAGAATTTGACTTTTTCAATTCTTAGAAAATCAAGAAAATTAAACGACAAGTTTCCTGGTCCAACGTCCTCCATTCACCTCGTATATGATTTTGCAAAATTTAAACTTGGCTTCACGATCGGATTGTGCCAGAAAAGGCTTTAGTCACCGGAACAGCTTATTAGTACTAATGATGTCAACTTAAATACAATCACTGCTGTTTCATTATTGAAAAAAAATTAACAGTTATTTTGACAGAAAAATGTGATCAACAAATTCATTACCCCAAAATTTCAGAATAATTTTAAAGCCTCATGCATACTTCATAAATTGAGGCTCACCTTAGTGTTATTGAGGTATTCTACCGGTGTGTGCTTTGACTTGTACCGTTTTGAAATTTTATTCACTCCTCCATCTTTTTATCTCTCTCCATTAAAAACTCAGCATATCCTTAGCATAATAAACTATTCCGTTTAAAATCTAAGGTAATTATACTGAACTTCGTGCGTTTTCTTATTCTGTCTTTTTCTCTATCATTATATATATATATATATATATATATATATATATATATATATATATATATATATATATATAGATTCAAGATGTGGCCATGTGAAATATATTTTAAAATTTTAATTATTAGAATGATGACATCTACAGTATATTTGAAATTGTTTTTTTCTTTAGTTGGCCTTATAACCTGTAAACAATCACTCCAGACTAAATAACCTGGCGGGGCTCTGCCTTAAGATTAAGAAATAGCAGAGCAAATCAAATGACAGCAGCTCTAACAATAGCATTGATAAGGCATATGCTCTTAAAGTGCACTTTAAAGAGTGCAGCAAATACCGAATAGGGTTTCATCTCGAGGTTATTATCAATTATTTTAAAACGAAGAAAACAACTGTACTCATGTTTAAATTTGAATCTCGTCATTTATTGTACACTTGTCCGAGTAGCTACCAGTGTCCGAATGAAAATTATGTGCAGCACTGCAAGTTAAGATGACAAGATTCTTTTCTCTACCTTTGTCTTTGTTGTTTCTTTACGGTTTAAGGGTACTTCATCAGATACAACATCAGGCGGTACATCGGCGTTCGCCCTTTATTTGTCTTTCTAAAAGCCTTAACGTAAGCGGTAAACGGTATCTTGCTTCCAAAACTGTGGATAGGGCATGCCAGAATAAGACAAATTTGCATTTGTGCAAATTTTATTTCAGCCATTTTAAACATTTTTAATTTGAATGGAAAAATAAATCGTTTGTTGAAGCATAAACCTGTTATAAGGCAGGCATATAAAAATCAACCAAAAACACAATTTTTGCCAGAACTCAATTCAACTTTAATATGGCGTTTTACAAATAGTCAATTTTTTGGAAAGCAATGTGTATTAAGTTGTATTTAATACATAAACTAATCAACAACACTCAGGAAGTGGACAAAGCACTTGAATATATTCTGTTCATGTACGAAATGTTTTTGTTTGTTTAGCTGAGGATTAAGGATGGTGATTATAACAGATACTGCTGTTCTTAATTCATTGTTTTTTACATTAAAAGGCACTTGGAAACCCGCCTGATTTGGAAGGATTTTTGTATGATCAATGTATTCAGCTATTGCGGCTACATTCCCGCATTTGCCAACTATGTTTAATCTAAAAGACTTCTGAATGCGCTTATTTACGTTTTCAATTTCTGTTCGTCATCCATAAAAATGCTCGTTTTATTAATATCATTAATGCTAGTCATCATAAATCGAAACGAATTCTAAAGCATTTTAGCTTGAAGAAAAGTTGGTGCAGAGGAGAAAGTTTCAGAAACAGCTAAACTCAATTGATTTTCTATCGCAATTGACTAGAGCGAGACAATTGATAACATTTGTGGGTCGGTTACATCTAGTTTCTATTACATTTCCACGTGCATAGCGAGTCGAAAATCCGTAATTGATAGGCTGTCACTTGTTCCGTCACTCCTAAGCCGTCCACACGTTCACCGTCCATCGAAAACGCTGTAGAACCAAGTTTATTCCAAGTAAACGCCGAACTCATTGTTTGTTAAGTTCACACTCCAAGTCAAATGGATTTCCAAATATCTTTCAATGAAAAATACGAAAATAATTTACGCAGAGCGTAAGCTGTTATATGAAAGATTTGCAAGACAGTTCGTACTTTATTTGAATATGAACTGGATAATCAAATACTGTTTGTTTGCGGAGAACTAATATAAATGCAAGTATGTATTATGTGTTGCGAACCTAGTAAAAAATTAGTTCAGTTGTGACCAGAAGGATAAAACTAAGGCAGCATGAACGGAAAGTATAATCTCATGCACATTCGTTTCGTGCTTACTGGCGACTAATCAGTAGGAGCCGGAATTACGCCCTTTAACCACTATATATTTGGGTGAAGAATGTGGGATAATAGGACGGTACAATCTCCTAGACGAATGTGTAAACCAGAGTGTATGGATTTACTGGAGTAACAGGTGTTCAGAAATTGTTGTAATTCTCAATTTCGATGAACTATAGCATAAATTGATATCCATCATGTTGGTACCATGTACCGACTCGGAAACCATAGTTTTAGTACCATGTACCTTTTCGGTACAATAATGTTGGTATCGGTTACTAACACAATAGCCATAGTGTTGGTACCCTTTACAGACACGGTATATATATATATATATATATATATATATATATATATATATATATATATATATATATATTATATAGTGTGAGGTAGCGTTGAAGTCGCATTGTGGTAGACTATATGATGTTAGCTTCACTTTTACAGGTTTAAAACTGGTTAATTGTTTGTAAATGTGTGTGTGTACGTGTGTACAAGTGTGTGTGCAGTAGCAAGATCATTACCTGTTCAGATGAGTTGTTGTTCAATGGGAATATTTAATCCAACTTAATTAATTTTGCCTTCCAAAATTGTCTATATGAAGAACATTTTACAGCTGAGTTGCGTTCTGGCGAAAAGAAACTGGCCTTTTCTAACTGAGTTTTATAGATTTGCTTTATCGTAGATTTACACTACACTACACCATTTATTTCTCAATTCAGATTACGAAATTGTAGTTTCGATTTTCTACTACAACAATGACTCGGTAACTCGCCTAGTATAAACTGTGCTTTTCGGCAACATTCCAATAAATTTTGGAATTCCATGATTTCCTATAAAGAATGACTAGTGGACATCTGCTATTTCTAATTTCCTGACAATAATTTCTTCTTATTTCAATTAATCCGCTCTTTTTCTATTTAAAACGGTAATTTCTCTTACGAAGGGTTCTAATTAAGCGATTTATTTAGTCATTATTTGTAACTGATAATTTTCATTATATATCTCGCAAAATTTTTGGCCTCATTATGTCAAATAATTCATTCAGAATTTGGCAAATTTTTATAGTTAACCTCTTGCAACCTCAATATTGTTCTTTAAATTTAAATTTTTGTAATTTATATCCATAATAATCGATAAAGTCTTGTATCTAATTACTAAAACGGAAATCAAGAGTTAAGCATACTAAGAATATCGCTTTAAGTGAATTCCAATGTTTGGTTGGATTAACTACATAGATTTGAAAATAAAACTACCCGGAAAATTAATTAGAGAATTACATTGTCAATCAAATGGATATTGGTTACATCACATCGTTGTTTATACGCATATCATTAAATAGCGATCATATAGGAAAAACTGAGCGCAATTAACTCTTCTATTATTCACAAAGTGAGTCAATAAAAAATCTTAAACAATTCTGGAATAAAGGGCAAAAACTAACAACATTCGTTACATGTTTAAGCATTCCATCAACATAATACTTTAAGAGACTAGTCGCGTGTCAGGTGAAAAACACGCATATTCAACGGGCACATCATATACGAGCTGTATAACTTGAGTGGTACCTCGAGATGTGAATTTAATTCGTTCCAAAACCGAGCTCGTAAGACAATCGGCGCGTATCTCAAAACGAATTTCTCCCATTAAAAATAACTGAATTCGATTTAATCCGTTCAGGACCTAGAAAAACTCCCCAACCCATGGTAAATTATGAATAAATATATGTTATTAAATAACAAACAAACTTGTATAATTAACAAATACAAAATGTGATGTTTCTTTCTTCACTAAGTCGGAATAAATAATCCGTGCCTTCTCGCATATTACCGTCTCCGTCACTGTATCTCCTGCCAACTTCTTATCTTTCACCCACACGAGCAGAAGCTTCTCCATTTCCTCGTGGATATTTGTCCTTAATTGGGAAAGAATTGTGGCTCCTTTTTTGTTGTTGCACGCTTGATGGCATCCTTCTGCTTCAATATCGTACAACTTGTCGATTTACTACGGTCATAGGTCATTGCCACACTCATGTTTTTATATTATTTCTTGCTTTAGTTCTATCGACATCATCCTCTTCTTTCTGTCACCATTGTCCTTAGCACTCACTTTCTTCGACCCCATGATAACAAACAAAAATGTTCAGTAATAACGCTAAATTCAAGCAAAAAAGGGTACAACACAGAAGATAAACTTCGATTCAAGCGGTTAACAGGTGCGAGTGAGCGAGAGATTGTCTGCCAACTAGCGGGAAGCTCCGGAAACACGGCTCGTATCTCGGATTTTGGCTCGTATCTAAAAAAAACTTCTATGTTAGGCTGCTCGTATCTCGAGATATCAATGTACACGTAAACGCATGCAACGTTGACAAAAGTTTGGCAACGATAAAACACGATAAGCAGACCGACGTGTGAAAAGTGAAATGTGGCGCAAAACAAGGCAACGCTTCTTATTTTCCAGAAAACAGAAAAATTAGAACAGCCAACAAATACGCACACAAAACAATGCAAAATAAAATTACCAAATCAGACAAGGAATCTATACGAGATACAAAAATGCTTCTTTTGAAAGCAACTATGTTGATACCCAATAAATGCTCGGTAAATATTATATATAAATAGTTGGCTTTGAAAGGAACTTTATGTATACTTATTAATATATACTTGTTTAAATTTATATTATCAAGATAACCTAAAGATGATAAGACATTGCAGGAAACATATATCAAGTAGACTCTTGTCGTCTTTCCAATGGACTCATCAAGTAATGCCAAGAATTGCCGCAACCGGAAATCGAACTGAACCAAATTTGCTTCAGAGATTACAACTCACCTACTGCTCCACTCACTATATACACATAAATAAATACTTCAGATTATCCATTGTCTTTGAGTAATACTATATATATATATATATATATATATATATATATATATATATATATTTATATATATATGTTTAATGGCAGGACATGGATTATATAAATGAAGTCAGTATAAATTAAACATTGTACAAGTTAGAAAAAGCAGTTAATAAAGTATTCCTGTTCCGTTAAGATTGGTAGCTCATCAAGTTCAATCCAGAATTTTTCATAACCGGTGCTCAAACCGATAGACATTTGCCTTCGATTCTAGTACTTATAAAAATGTGCTACTCCTGCCGCACATTCACCTTCAGTTTTAACCAATATCGACTCTCTTAATACCAGAAGTACTAACCTGCCACACAAGATCTGTCAATATGGAACAGACAGCATGCCACTTAGGTATCTTTTATTGCAATAAAGTTTGGTAACAGTATTTTGATTTTTTATATTTTTTCAGAGCAGTTCATCAGATTGACTAGTATGTTAGCTTTGCTACAAAGACAGATCTATGTGGATAGTTAGAAATTTAGGCCGTCAGAAATGCCAAATTTGTCTCAACATACGATGAGGCTAACGAAAATCACAAAATATTATATCACTGAAAATTGTGTGTACAGTGCGACATTGGTGACGCTGTGTTCCTTAAAGGTAAATGAGCCCACTTTCTAGCATTTTCTGGACAAGCTCCTAAAACAGTTGATATCAATTAGCTTAATGAATTTATTTTGTCACCTTGAAAAATTTATATATATATATATATATATATATATATATATATATAATGACAGGTTTTTATTAAATGAGAATATTTGAATTATTATTTGAAAAATCTGTTAAGCCTACATGTTCTGACCAGCAATTGGTGCGCAAAACCTGACGATTTTCATCTAGATCCAAAATTTGAATAAGCTGGAGTCCGAAGTGCACCTTGATTGTGGCTCTGCTGTCGTTTACTGGTCTTCCTATTACTCCAAAGCGTTCGTATCTGTTCATAAGCATTCGCAACAGTCGCTTCTCAACTGAATCCGGCTTTGGAGCAGCTGAACCAAATGTATATGTGTAATTTTGAAAATAGATACATATATAGATCAATACAGAAGTACACAAAAAATATATTTTGATGCTGATATTAAAATGTAGCATATAAATTGCAAGTTGAAAAAATGGCGGAACGTTAATTTTTTGGGATGTGGTTCCATTATAACTAACATACATACATGGATGCATACACGCATAAATGCATATATAAATATATAAATACATGCATACAAACATACCTGCAAATATACAAACATACATAAATAAATAAATACGTGCATACATACTTAAAAAATACATACATGCATTCATGCAGATGTACAGATATATACATACATAGATACATGCATGCAAGCATAAAAACATACAAATGTGCAACCATACAAATATGCATGCTGATATGCATATATGCATACATACATACATACATACATGCATACATGCATACATACATACATACATGCATACATACATACATGCATACATACATACATGCATACATACATACATACATACATACATACGACATACATACATACATACATGCATACATACATACATACATACATACATGCATACATACATACATACATGCATACATACATACATACATACATACATACTTGCATACATACATACATACATACATACATACATACATACATACATACATACATACATACATACATACATACATACATACATACATACATACATACATACATACATACATACATACATACATACATACATACATACATACATACATACATACATACATACATACATACATACATACATACATACATACATACATACATACATACATACATACATACATACATACATACATACATACATACATACATACATACATACATACATACATACATACATACATACATACATACATACATACATACATACATACATACATACATACATACATACATACATACATACATACATACATACATAAATAAAAAGACGAAGAACAATATCTCATAGAGAGATATAATATTTCTCGCCTTACCACGGATTTCTGCAAGTTTGCTGACTCGTTTATTAGCGTGCATAATTGTTAGTGAAGATATTGTACATACTTATGAAGTTTCTGATTTCAGAAAAATGTGTATTCGCCATAATGTTGCTGGTATACTTTTTCTATCTACATTTCGAAGCATTTAATGAAATTTCGTCGTTTAGTTAACAAATAATGTTTCTAAGTGACTCTCTCTGACAATGCCTGAACAAACAAAATCTGCGTAACTTATTTTGGTGAGGCGATGATAAACATTTAAAGAATGACCGGATATGGCCGATCGGACCGCAAATTTCATTCCGAATCAACGCATACTGATGCTCAGTTGTCTTTGCAAACTCGAAATATGTCATCTATTCAAATAATTGTCGAAGCGTCTGCTGTTGGTTACTCGACCAAATAGTTATTCAAATGTAAACAGAGTCGATTGGGATTATTATCTGAAGCAAAGTTCAACTGCGATTGTAAATTAAAGCGCGAACAAAACAAATAATCTCAAATAAGCCTGCGTTTTGTATTTACCGGCGATTCAAAACCAACTTTACGGTTGGTCAAGTAATGTGGGACAATTGAACGGCGCAATCTCCTATGCGCATGTGCATAATGTCAATGACAGTGACGTCCTGTTACTGGTCACACTCTGCATAACCCTGATAAATTTGAGTTTGGCAATTGATAACTTACCGTGAGTGGCGTTCACGGGTTGTTACTTAGCACTATCAGTTTCACAAAGATCCGATTTATCACCATTTTCCAGTACGCATCTGTTTTGTCGTCGATCAGACTGGTTGCGTATTCGTCCCTCTTTTCCGAAGGCTTCAACATCGTTCATACTGACCATTGGAAATGCGGTGCAATCCAATCGTTGTTTACTGGTGACTTTTCGGTGCGTTATTTCAAGCACCATCATCAGGCCACTATACACAGCGAAATACTAACAATAGCAGATTTTAGCAAATTTGCTTAAACTCGCGAACATAATTCGCGGTAAGTTATCATACGAAGCTCGCACTGCGAAACAAACTTTCAAAACATATCTGTCAGTTGGGAAAATGCTTTATCAATTTTTAATATTTTTACCACTAGTTAGGCAATCAAGGTAGGTAGGACTAATTGGCCTTTTCAAACGTACATCGGCAAAACGGTACATAAATATATTGCCTATATTGTTGTAAATCAAGATATTTTTAGACTGGTAACTGTCGTTTCTGAGCATCGTCAAAACCTTTCCAAATATCCTGACGAAATATCCACCGCTGTTTGGATCGCGGTTCTGATTAATATGATGAGTTGGGTGTACGCAAGAATCGCATTTGTATACACTGATTTTTACCTATGCTTCTTTGCAGACTTTGAAATAGTTTGTTGAAGGAGTTGCCTTGATGCGCACCTGGAATAGAAAGAAACATTTAACATGGAACTATAATTGAAATAGTTTGCCATTAGCTACGCAATTAGTTATACCAAAATTGCTTATATATTAGTTCTGCACAGACAAGACCGCAGAATATTTATTTAATTAAACGAACATTATTTGCACGGGCGGTGCTAACAATTATTTCAAACAAGGTTTTTATCTTGATACTTATATATATATATATATATATATATATATATATATATATATATATATATCCTGCAAATGAAAGACCAAACCCTTACCTCCATGACAACTGCCAAACTGACAGTACAAATCCACTACCCACGAAAGAAAACCGTGGATACTCTAAATGTGATGATCGCACTGCACAACCTGGAAGAACATCTTCTAAGTAATATCCGACAGATTAGTATGATGATACAGTCGTCACCCCCATGAATCATTACAAAATGAAGAAGATGCAGATTATTAGGTATGTGGAAAATAGCTCAATCCTTAATATATGTTTAAAATTTACTGCTGTACCGAAGTGTTTGTGGTTTAAACTTTCATTTGTGTTGGATGAAGTAGGAAATATTCTTAACCATGAGTTTTTTTTGCATTTAATAAAAATATCGTTTAATAAACAAAATAAATGGAAATTTGAACTGATTGGAGACAAGGCAAAAAAAAGATATATATTACTCTCGAAATCGCAGGTGTTGGACTTTTAATAAATTAAAGAGTTTAAATACAATGCAAAGGATAAAAAAATTAAAAAAGGTACACTAAGACAAGGGAAAAACTATCTAACCTGGGAATTCATTCCTATTTGAGGAAAAAGCAAATAGATTATGCCATGTCTAAATGGTTGTGTAATTTATCGCGAATGGACCTCAAGGGTAACCAGAATCAAATTCTTCATCTTGGACTTAATGCTGCAATCCTTATCGAATGCGTACCTAATAGCGAGATTTTTAGAGAAGCAGTTACGACTGATCAGCGCCTCCCAGATAAATATATACCTAAGTTTTTATTTGATGTGGCTAAAACGGCGTTAGAGCTTAAATAGCAGAGATGCAAGCCGAATTAAGAATTGAAATGGTTAAGAGCAAAATTATTATCCAACAAAGTAATATGCCTTCAGGTGGATTAAGGTGACAAAACAGTATTAATGGACCAGTCAGATTATGGGGATAAACTGTATGAGCAATTAAAAAATGTCGAGGTTTATAATAAAATAAATGAAAATTCACTGAATAAGTTGAATTGGGAGCATTATACTACAATCAATCGAATGATTTCTAATTAGGAACAAAAAACACATTAATAACAAAGTGGGTAATGGCTACTTATTTCGAGATAACTAAACTTCGCTCTACAATCTTTCATTTATATACATTCTGTGTTTTAATTTGATTATGCGGGTGGTTACAAATCTGACTCGGGTTTACTTCTATTTATTGTTTTGGCTGATTGGTTAGTGTGTATGCATTTTTGTCTCCGTGTGTGCCTGTTTGCATGTAAGGGTTCTTCACGCTGTATTGAAAAGTGATGTCTGAGATCTGGTCATTATTGTATTGATGGTTTGAGAATTAACCATCTTTTCGCATTGTTCGCTGTTACGTGAACGAGTGCTTTTTTTCCAAATTAAGTCTTTCGTTTCACATTTTTGCGCAAATTTGTGTTCTTCACTTGGTAACAGCGCAAGTGCGCATTGCAGTGTTGAACGCTCATATTGAATGAAGATTGTTTTTGCAAACCTGAATTAATTAAAATTAAAATGATTAACGCAGCTTTCATTGTTCCAGTAGTTTTCTTTTGTTAAAATATTTCGGCTACCTTTATCGGTAGCCTTCTTCAGTTGGTCCATCCTCACAAGTTTAACAAATGAAACTAATGAATCATTAGTTTCATTTGTTAAACTTGTGATTTGAACAAAAGAAAACTACTGGAACGCTCATATTGTTTGGAAATTTCTGTCACCGTATGTGCATCTGTTTTTTCCTCTTCAGTTTGTTGCCAATCCGATTGTAGTTTTGTTGAGTCTGGTCGAGGGTGTGTTCGGTCTAGCCTGGATACTAGTAAATCGTTGTTGAATTTAGTTATTCATGGCCAGTCGATTACAATATCATGTTAATGAAACTTTTGAATATTTAGGCCAGGTGCTTGTTGTTTTATATAAAGGGCTTCATAAGTAAATAATAATTTTTCTGATTTTGTTTTATGTAGAATTGAGAAATTGGTCAAATTGACTGGGTGCCCCGATGCCAATATATGATCGGAAATAGCTGATTTTCCTGACGGTGCCAAACCTTTGTTAATCCATTTTTGTGGTAAGTGTTGCTGTATCCTGTTCATCAATTGCTTCTTCGTACGTTCGATATATGTGCTACCGCACATACATGAGAATTTGTAAACTATGAATGATTTGGAGAGAATTGGCAATTGATCTTTGGCATCCAACCTTATGATTCTCTTTGTGCTAAATGTGATATTAACTTTAACACTGGAAAAATTCTTCTTAGTTATTCTATTTAGCCGCTGTGTAATTATTGAGGTCGGTACATCGCCTCCAAATAGTAAGTTTAGGAAAATCTGCTTGACGGTATCCTCTTCAGTGCAAATCTGTCGTGGTCTTATTTTGACATCAATGAATCGCTCGGGGTAGTTGTTCAATAGCAAAATTTTCCTCAGGTAGCCCAGTTCTTCCTCGATCTTGTGTTCAGAGCAAAATATCCTGATTTTGCTTGCTAGGTTTTTGACTAAGTTTCTTTTGTGTGATTTTGGCACACTATTGTTGTACTAAATGTACTGCCCAATATAAGTAGATTTTCAATATATGGCAAGTGTCAAATCCACATTTTCTTCACGAGTGAGTTTGATGTCATGGAAGGGAAAACAATTGTCTTTCTCTACCTCGAAAGTGAATTTTATGTCTGGATCTATGTGCGGTCATGTATATGTGTCATGTATGTGCTGTAGCACATATATCGGACGTACGAAGAAGCAATTGATAAAAAGGATCCAGCCACTTGAACCACAGAAATTGATTAACAAAGGCTTGGCATCGTCAGGAAAATCAGATATTTCTGATCAGACATTGGAAACGGGGCAACCAGTCAATTTGACCAATTTCTCAATTCTACTTAAAGCAAAATCAGAAAAAGTATTATTTATTTATGAAGCCCTTATATATATAACATCAAGCACCTGGCCTAAATATTCAAAAGATTCATCAACATGATATTCTGATCGATTGGCCACGAATAACAAAATTAAACAACAATTTACTAGTATCCAGGCCAGACCGAACAGGTCCTCGACTAGACTCAACAAACATTAAATCGGATTGGCAACAAACTGAAGAGGAAAATACAGACGCACATACGGTGACAGAAATTTCCAAACCATATGAGCGTTCCAGTAGTTTTCTTTTGTTCAAATCACAAGTTTAACAAATGAAACTAATAATTCATTAGTTTCATTTGTTAAACTTGTGATGATGGAGCAAGTGAATAAGGCTACAGATAAAGGAAGCCGAAATATTTTAACAAAAGAAAACTACTGGAACAATGAAAGCTGCGTTAATCATTTTAATTTTAATTAATTCAGGTTTGCAAAAACAATCTTCATTCAATACGAGCGTTCAACACTGCAATCCGCACTTGAGCTGTTACCCAGTGAAGAACACAAATTTGCCCAAAAATGTGAAAATAAAGACTACATTCGGGAAAATAGCACTCGTACACGTAACAACGAACATTGCGAACAGATAGTTATTTCTCAAACCATCAATACAATAATGTCCAGATCTCAGACATCACAGTACAATACAGCGAGAATGAACTTTACATGCAAACAGGCACACACACAGCCAAAAACGCATAGAAATTACTAATCATCCCAAACAAAAAGAGAAGTAAACCGAGTTAGAGATGTTGCCACCCACATAATCAAATGAAAACCCAGAATGTACATAAATGAATGATTGTAGAGCGAAGTTTAGTAATCTCGAAATAAATAGCCATTATCCTCTTTGTTATTAATGTGTTTTTCTTCCTAATTAGAAATATACTGTGAAATATTCGAAGACAATGGACATTTCAAAAAGGAAATAGATATATATATATATATATATATATATATATATATATATATATATATATATATATTTAAAGCACGCTGATTTTAGAATGCACTTTACATATTTTTAGGGCCATTTTAATTTATGTACGTACAGAAAATTATTTTCGGTTTGACTGTCAAGTTTATTGATGTTTATAATGGTAAATTATGAAAACTCCTTATTTTGGCTATTAAGGTGATATTTATAGAACACTCCTTTCTGTTTGATTTTAATTGTTCGCTTTTACTAATTTTGACTGAGTACGGGCATGTTTAAATTGAATGTAATTTAATCCTTTGGGAACAAATAACTTATATTTGTTGGGAATCATTACTTATAATTTTTGGAATAATTATAACGTTAATCAACTTTGCATTTAGATTTGCCATAAACAATTTCTATTAGATTAAATGATTTGTTGTTTTGTATTCTAAGAAGAAGCTCGCATGTCAAAAGCTTGTTACCCCGTGATATTCCTGACACGGTCGGGCTGTGAAAATTGGCGCCCCTACCACGGATATGACATTTCAGACAAGCATTGTCCTAAAACGTTAAAATTTTATTTTATGCTTAAGATCGATTAATTGATTAAGTCTGAAAAATAAATTTTTCAGACAAATATTGGACGTTTAATTTGTGAAATATTTTACATCTCTGTTTATAGCTGTACTTAAATTAATATTTGTACATAAACTTTTAAAATCTGAGTTTACCTAATATTAGATCTAAATTAATGTAATTATTTCTGAGCAAATCGACTGTTAATCATATTTAAAATTCAAAGTTATAGCGTATATCAAAGAAAAATTGAAATTTTTATTTGTGAATGAGTCACTAAATTTGTGCTTTTACAATTCGTTAGAATATTAAGTTTTTATAAATTTAGTGATAGTTTTTGTTAATAAAATGTAAATATGTCAGATTTATCAGTTATATCATTAAATAGTCGTGATGCACTTGAGAGAAAAGTTGGTAGTTTAGACTGTCTGCTTGAAAGTATAATTGCCAAATTTCCAGTAACAGTTCAGAACAATAACATGAAGGATTCCAGCCTGCCATCGCATCAGCCACATCGTCTCCTTCAGTCATCGCAACGATCTTCCTGTCCCTTGCCATCATTAAATTGAGCGCAACATCACGATCTTTTAACGCATTATCGGAAAAATAATGACCAAAAACCAGTCTCCAGGAAACCAGTCAGTTGCCCATAGTCAGATTAGTGTCCCCAAGTGGTCACTCCGAATAATTGGTGTGCAAATCATAGTATATGGGGACACAGAACTAGAAATTGCTTAATAACGTGACGAGATGGTACCGTGTGTGAAGTCCCACGTGGGTCGCAAGCAGTTTATACATGAATAACATCAAATCTATAAAAATGAACGCACAGAGTATGTGAGGCTGGCGAGTATTGCTTCTGTCACTCAGCAAATCGGGTCTTTAATAGATCCACTCTCACTGGTCGCGTTTGTGGTTTAAACGGGTGCTGCAATATCGTAAGCAAAGCCAAATTTCTCAGTGACATGCAGCGGCGATATACAGATAAAGGCCGCCAACAGCCAGTCAATTGATGCACATGGGTTGGCAAATTTCAAAACATTTCTAGGCCTATGTCGAGTATTCAAAAGGACGTTTGCCCTTGCGGATGTGTCATATTATATTTTATAACTCGACTTCCAAAGTATGGACTGATAATTTATACAGTCAAGGTTTTATTATCAGAACCAGCTACGAATTAAAGTTTAGGTACCTTCGTTAGTAGGTACTATCGCCAAGTATTTTCAATCATGTACTATGACTCGTTCGAATCTGCTCACCCACGAGTACGCGAGTTCATTAGCAGTTTTCCGATCCCATCAATCCAGCTAGATTAACTACGTGGTACAACATAGCAACTAAAGGCCCGTCAGTCTTTGCCAGAGCTCGACACTTTGATCCGATAATGTTACAAGCTACCAAGGGCATTTTTGATCAGATACCGCAAGACGGTATTTTTCGTCCTAGCTCTAGTCCATGGGCTACGCCGATTCACACGCAAGCCATACAACAAGTTGATGATTAGAGGTCATGCGTTGTTCATCAATCCATTGAAAAAGTCACAATTCCAGATAGTTATCCGATAACAAATGCCAAAGATATCATTGGTGAAATAACTTAACGTCGATGAGCTACAGATCTTTATCTTAAAGCAGCTTATCATCAGATTCCTCTCGGCGAAGGAAGCATTGCAAAATTGTTGCCATATCCTCTTGTGGGTTATTTTAATATACGCGTATGCCCCTTGGTCTATGCAATGCATCAGAGACATTGCAGACATTCATGAACGAAATTTAAATGAAATTTCCGTGTACCAATTCTTACGTCAATGATGTACTCATAGACTGAGGATTTTGAATATCATTTAACAGACATCAAAGAGAACGTCGCTTGTATTGATCAGTTTGGTCACGTGTTAAACACGGACAAGTTCGTATTTCTAATAAAGCAAGTGAAATTCCCAGGGTACTCGATCAGAAATGACATAATAAATGCCCTAGATGATTAGGTCGAGGTTATCCGAAAGTTTCCCATATCGACAAATAGTAAAGAAATGCGTCGCTTTCTTGGCACGTGTAATAATTACAAATCCTTTATTCTTATGATGACACAACCACAAGCACAGCTGACAAGTCATTTACAAGAGCTAAAGTCACCTAAGTCTAAGTCGCATCTGCGCCGGGACACAAACGACCGGCTAACGTTTGAATAAATAAAATGTCTTCTTGCACGACGCAATACACTGAATGCCGTTCAGCCAAATTCATCATTGAAATTGTCCATCGACGCATCCGATGTGGCCCTGAGCGCTACATTAGAACAAGAAGTCTATGGTGAAATGCATCCCATCACATTTTATACCAGGAAGTTGAAAGTCGAAGAATAGAAATAATCGGCATTGGAAAGAGAACGTATAACTCTGCACAACTCCATTCTCCATTTTGAACGATATCTCTTATGTTATGTCTTCGATCTGAAGATCAACAATGCATCGTTGGCGGAGGCCTTACACAAATGTTCACAAACCTATACGCAAAGAGCTATTTGGCCAATGACCTGTCCCAGTGAGTTAAAATTTAATATCAGCCATGTGAAATGCAAGGTCAATGAGGTGATTGATTGTTCATCTTGCATTGAAATAAATTCAATAGTCCATCTGAAGGGCAAACATTCTCTATGGAAAGATATTCAGACTAAACAACAAACAGAAAATGACTCACATCATGGCGAAGATGGCACTCCAACTTATTTACTAATTTCAAGCTATGCGATGCGAAGATCAACGCATATAATATTTAAAGAGAGGTGGCTAGTTAAAATTGGCTTCCACCAGAATGTCGACGCCCGATATTTGTTGAATACCACACTCTGAATCATTCTGGTTTGGATGGTACGAGAATATTGCTACACGAACGACTTCTGGCCTACCATTCATCGAGATATTACCTAATGGATTAAAGCATACCATTCATGTCAACTGGAAAAGTGTTTCGTCGCACTCACTAAGATTCTGGCCGTTTCGAGCTGCCTAACGCTCGCTTAGATTTATACACGTTGACGTTATTGCCCTCCTTGAAGTGCATGGCTTCTATTTTTGCATGACCATAATTGATCGACATACAGGATCGCTCAAAGTAATACCACAAACTGGTCAAGATGCGCACACAATTACTTATGCGTTCTAGCCACACCATGTGCCAAGATTTTTGATACCTGATGTAAAAGTAAGTGACTAAGGCACAAATTTCATGACACGTATTTTCAAAGAGAACTTACAGTTCTTGAGATTTGATGTGCAAATAACTACAGTGTTCCATCCTGAGTGCAACGGTCTAGTGGATCGCTTACACCGCGAGTTAAAAGCGGCACTCTGTGCGTCTCACGAACATTACGATTGGCTTGCCGCAATCCCATTAGCACAGCTTGGTCTGCGTCATACGTAGAAACTATTCGCCATGTTTAATTCAAAGATAATCTGACATACAAGCATGTTTACTTTCGAACATTATCCACGCAATTTTGATAGGTTTCCAAGTTTCAATATTAATTTCAAATGATATATTTCATTTTAAATGTCCTTGTATATAGTTGGCATTTTAGATTATATATTCAAATTGCAATTATCGGGCTATGGTATATATTTACTACAACATTGTATACATTTATATATTTATATACATAAATTTGTCAATATAAACTAAACATTGAATATATATATATATATATATATATATATATATATATATATATATAAGAATGTGCATCAGGTACTGACAAAGCAACCATGGTTTTGGTACTCATTTAAGGCTCGATATATGTTATATTTAGTGCATTGGTTTGAAGTCGCATTGTCGAAGACTTAATATGAAGTTAGCTCTACTACTGCAGGTTTACACATTTTTATTTTCCCACATTTCTTATTCAAATATATAGTGGGCACGAAACGAATGTGTGACTGGTTTATCCTCCTGGTCATATTTGAACAAATTTGTTACTTGGTGCTCAACACCTAATGCATAATTGTTTCCGAGATAGTCAGTTTTCTGTTGAGCTCTGATTGGAAACATGTAGAATATCGAAACACGTCGCTTTGTTTGTCTTTACGGTAGATTTTCTGTATCGTGTGATTGTTTAAGGAAATTTGAACAATTTAACTCCGCAAATTTTATTTAAATGTCTATTTGTGTGTATCCTAATTAGGTGAAAAATATTAGTTATAGTGAGGTTGGTATTATAAATGAAGTGTCGATGAAGTATGAGTCTATGTTAGCATATTTGTACATAATTCATATTTAAGTCTTTAGGTGTATCCTATTTTTTCCAATTTATAATTACGGTTCAGGAAAGATCACTCGTTCTGCAACACTGCTTCATGCTTACTAAGCCAAAGGACTGCCTCAATTGATACTCTTTAATGCTACAGCTAACTCACTTCACCATAATAGCGAAATTCCACTATATAAAAGAAATTTAAACTACATACCTTATTCTTTTAATTTCTAGTGTTATTTCATATACTATTGTCGTTTTGTGGTAATTAAAGGAGATTACACCATAGCCTGTACGAAATAAGCAGGCCATCCAGTATTTGACACAGTGAGTTCAAATGAAAATTTATAAATATAAACCACAACATCCTTAATGTAGTTCGACTCTATAATTATAATTAGTTGCACAAGTAATTTTCATTAATTTAAATTCAAGACATTGTACAATAAAATTAAAATTTATTCAATGCAGCCTAAATAAAATGGCGTAATATGTATTGGGTTTATGCTATCTAAAAATTAAAGTTAAAATTTTCAGTAAAGATTAGGTATTAATATGTTAATCAATATGAATAATATTTTATCTGTATCCATTTATTCACATATATAAATTTGTAATTTGTTAAAAATTAACAATAATGAATTATGATTTGATCCTCTACTCAGCTTGCCGTCGTGCTATGATAATTAACATAGGATGTCGAAACCCGTCAGTGCGTTTGACTGGCGATTGTCTTTCTACGTCGTGCCACTGGTAGTTCAAATTATGGTCGGTGTTTATCTCATGATTGCAAACTTGAGTTAAAGTATTGTTAACACTAGCACAGCAATCAATGATCATTTAGACCATATTGCTAGTTCTCGAATATCGGACAAATTCGCATCATTCTGATTTAAAAAGACGTTTTGCAATAAAATAAATGAACTTTATCTAGTTTTATTACTTTAAAAAGTGTGAATTAAAAATTGTACTTTTAACTTAGGGATAGGCTATAAATAAGAATTGATGAGTATGTGTGGATGATGGTAATTTTGTTATGTTGTGCGACTGAATAGATAAAATATGATTGATATTCATCACAAACACGCCTACTTGATTCAACGATTTATTATCACCACCCGCGAAATCGATGAACGTTCAAGTGTATAACTTATATACGTGTGGCGAAAGCTGCAACCATTTTATGCTCGTGGCAGATTGAAAATTGCGCAATCGATATCTTCAATCACGTGCAATGTTTGCGAGCCTATAACAGGTGAGAGCCCCATATATCATTTTCCATACATCAAATACGTATTTTGATTCGATTCTCGTTGGTCAGCTTGCCGTCGTGCTCTGATGATGACCATAGAAATTAGAAACACGTCAGTATGTGAGACTAAAGGGTGTTTTCCTATGTTGTGAGGCCGTTTAGATATAATGAGATTGGTTTTTACCTAAACTTCGCAAACGTGATATATAAATATACGTTGCGATAGGGTGGCTCAGTGTTTAAGAAACCCATTCCAAAGCAGACATGCCCAGGTTCGAGCCATGTTCGCGGTAAATTCTGGACAACGAGTCAACAATTCCAAATAAGGACGAAACCGGTTTACTGGATGAATTGCCTTTTCTGCAATGTATAATACCTGGGTTATACTGACAAATGTATGTAAGTAATGGGTCAGGTGGTTATATCTCGATCGCAAACTTGATTTAATTAATTGTTCTCACCGCCCGCGCAACCAATATTCTCTTAATTATATAAATATGCAATTCAATACAAAGTACGCTGACAGCGTGTTGTCTGTTCTATAATGACAGATTTGGAATGGTTTGTTAGAACTTTAGGTTTAAATTATGTCATATAGACTCAACCCAAAAGAAACGCTAACTAGAAAAAATTAGTTAGTACAAAGCTATTAATTGTATGTAGTGTGCGGCAGGGTTGCTCTGTGGTTAGAGCATTGGTTTACAAAGCAGAAAATTCAAGGTTCGCGCCCTATTATTTTCAACACTGTACAATGCTAAGTTTATACCGCAAAATGTTTGCACATAAAGGATCAGGTGTTTATATCAACATCGACAAATTAATTTGAATAACTGATATAACCGCTCGCACAGGCAATGATCGTTTAATATTTTGTCTAAGCTAAACATATAATATAAAATTACACACGCATCTAAGTATACGTGCGCGTTTAGACCCATAGATAGGCATGTATTTCAAAATATATTTCAGAAGTCTCCGATTCAATCGGTTATATATATATGCTTAGATATACAAATATATACATATATATATATACAAATATTTTTACGTATATATATATATTATATATATATATATATAAAGCATTGCGAAACCTAGTTCCAATGTATGTTATAGTGAACCAGCATGATAAAACTAAATGTTGAGTTGTATTGAACAGTGTTGTCCTTCTTACTTTAAATTTCGCAGCTGTTGCCTTGTGCTATCAATCGTCCCGCATGGCGGCGAAATTCAAAATGATGACTAAGTTAGCATAGACGGCAGATGAAAGTCATGCACAAAATTTTCCTGCTTACACGCTACAGATTCGGTCTATTAATGTGGAAAAACTCGACAGGACGCTTCATGGATCACGGAAATTGTAAAATCGGGAGTAAGAAAATTACTACTACTACTAATACTACTACTTATGCTACTACTAATAAAAATATTACTACTTGGAGTAAGTGGTGTTCGGAAGTACATGTAATTCTCAAGTTTGGTGAAATTTTGCATACCTTGAAATCTATCGTGTTGGTAACATGTACCAACTCGGCAACCATAGTTTTAGTACCATGTGCCTCATCGGGAACCATAATGTTTGTATCAGATACTGACATAACAACCATAGTTCGAGTTGATAACACAATTGACTGTTGCGTGACAATTGATAGCACTCGTAGTTAAGTAAAATTTTGATTCCATTACATTTTCAGGTGCACAGCTTGTGATTTAAATTAATTAAAGGGTTCTGATTAATCGTGTGATACTTAAGTAATCATCAAACTGCTTTTCCTGTCGGATTTGGAATAACGTTTTCCGGACAAGCAGTGTAACGAGGGTTTCAAAGTCACAGGACCAGTGGGAACCTATAAATCAATAAATAAAACAACCTTTGCACCGAGAAATGTAAAGGAATCAAGATTTTACTGACCTTTAAGTGATATCGATTGTCCAGCAGACATCAATTGTGGTATCACCTCGAACGCTGGCGGCATACGCAAAAGTCAATATCAAAACGTAATACAGAAAACTTAGGGATGTTACTCTTTACCGGTTCGGTTTATATATTATATATAATGAGTTGGATTTGAAGTCGTATTGTCGAAGATTTTATATGAAGTTTGCTCTACTACTGCAGGTTTAAACTTTCGTACAGGTGATAGTACCGTACAATTGTCCCACATTCCTTGACAAAATATATCGTGGGTATAGGGCGTAATACCGACTCGTTCTGATGAGTCACCGTTAAGTACGAAACGAATGTGCACATGAGATTATAATTTCCGTTTATGCAAGCTTTGACTTCTGGTCATAATTGAATAATTTGCTAACATCTGCGCAACACGTAATACGTAATTAATCGTTGACCATATTAGGCCAAACAATAAATAGGTAAACATCCGGATTCACTATAAAAAATTACTTTCAAACATCAATTTTTCCACCAAGGAAAGTCAAACAAAAAATTGTGGGCTATTTTTACTACTTTGGTTAAATTAGTAATCTTGGTGCACTATGGTGCCACAAAAACAGAAGAACAACGGATAAAAAAACTAATCCCAATGCGTTTATCTCTGGGTTTGCATTCAAAATACCGATTAATAATTTATTTCACCTCTAAGTTGGTATTCAGATCGTATTGCTAAAAACATTCTTTGATTTCAACAACTTCTGCGTTAATTTACCTACCTATGGGCAATAGCATCGTCCTACTGTCACATATATTTTTTAGCCAAATATATAATGTAATACCATTAAACAATCAATGATTACGCGAGTGTTGGTAACAATTTTTTAATAAAGTTTGCGAGCTTGAAGTAAACACAAAACCCAGTGTATTTAACCACTCGTCGAACAACATAGCAAAACTACCATCAGTCACACGTGCTGGCGCGTCTCGACCTTCCGTGATCATCATTAAATTACGACGGTAAACTGAATAGCGGGAATCAAACCGCAATGCATTTGTATAGAAATGGAAATTAGGTATGCCGCTCTCACATCTAGTCGTTTCGTATAAATTGGACATGCCTAGAAAGGTTGGCTGCATAATTCTAATGCAGTCACGAACATTAACCTTTTTCGAATAGTACACAAACAATCACACCATATATATATATATATATATATATATATATATATATATATATATATATATATATATATATATATAGGTAATACAATTAAACAATCAATGATAGCGCGGGTGGTGGTAAAGTCTCTTTAAATACAGTTTGCGAGCTTTTAGTAAAAACTAATCCCGTTGCATTTAACCAGTGGCCGAACTAAACAACAAAAATAACTGCAGTCACAAAAAATATGCATAGTGTGTTTGGGGCATAATGATGGTTCCTACTTATGTGTCACCAGTTATAAAGGAATGCATATATAAATCGGATTATAGCTATTTTCATGCTGATTTCTATATATCCTTCTGCTCCAGTACAAACTAAATTTTTATTAGTTATGCAATACCTGATGCAAAATCGCATAGATATCAGTTCTTCTCAAATAATAATGATTGCACGATTATCACGAAAACTTTATAGCTAATATTGATCAAAGCCATATTATGAGACTTTTATGGATTAGTAAATGAACAGAATGGTTGTATCCTAAATGTTGGTGGAAATTAGCCTACATAAGATATCAGTGTTTGCATCCTGTACATGATTTCCACACATTATAAGTATGTTGACGTCGAAGACGTATTCTGAAACACGTTTTCATGAAATTATCATACGTCTAGTAGATTGCATCACACAACTGACTAAAATTTCTTAACCAAACGTATAATGGGCTTGGGGCAGGATGGCGGCTCCTATTACAGTTTAGCCAGTAAACACGAAATTCTTATGTTCATGAGATTAATTTCATGCTGATTTTGACATTACCTCCTTGGCTTAATTGAGCTAACTTGCTACCAGGTGCCCAAGACCTACCATATACTAGCTTTAAAAGACATATTTCCTAAAAGATTAGTGGTTAATTACCTGGCACTCGATTTGTGAAACATAGTCTTGTTTATGTTTACTCCGAAAATTTTGGCGTCTAGTTCCTGACCACGTTGTCATCGGTAAGCTCATCGTACAAAAAGCTTGATGATTATTAGGCAAATTTGTAAATTTGGTTTAAACGATTTCATCTATACGTAGTGGTAGATCTATTAACCATAACCAACCGTTCAAAAGATCAGTGTCACCTGCATTTGTGAGTTTGTTTATGTGCGTTTAGAGCTGTGAATTAATTATTTAAACATAACTAATTTTATATGTATGTTCACAGAAATGAAATAAAAGTGATAAATTGAAGATTTTTTTGCACACGTCAGAATTATTGTTTAGCACTGAATTTTAAATGGTAGATTAATTAAAATTGTGATTCTACTCTTATGCTATGCAGTCTATGGTATATGCAGACACAGAGGACTACATGATTTCAAAAGAATCTCGTATAAACGTTTGATTCTACCGCGCTCTGGGATCAAGAAACCTGGCTTCATCTCAGGCTTAATGGATTTATATTTTACTGGCCAGATGGTTGATGACTGGTTTCTACTTGTTATCATTAAAATTATTCTACGTACCACTGGCATTTCGATGTTCTACAGAAATAAAACACAATAAGTCCATTTTGGAATACAATCGTGCGCGCAAAATTGATACTGCAGCTGGTGAAAAATAATTTTAAAAATATTTTTTTCCTTCATATGTTATCATGAATTATAATTATCGTGCCATATTCTATTCCAATTAAAGTGATGGGAAACCTTCGCTTAATTCCAACGTATTACAAAATTCAATGAAAATTGCGTATATAAGGAATGCAAAATTGGATAGGCTAATTTTCGTGACAGAATTGAACGTTTGCAGCCGACATTTAAAGTGAAGTACAATGTATTCGAGACTACTAGAGGTGATAGCCGCATATCTAATTTTGCTTTCCATATGTATGCATCGAAGTTTTATTTGCACTAGTCAGTTTGTCATTGTTCTCTGATAATAACCGTTGAATGTCGAAACGCGTCAGTACGTGTGACTGACGGTAGTTTAGCTATGTTGTTCGACGACTGGTTAAATAAACTGTGATTCGGTTTTACTTCAAGCTCACAATCTTGATTAAAAGAATTTTGCCACCACCCGAGCAAATATGGATTGTTTAATTCTGTTACATAAATATGTATGTGGCGAAATATGCAAAAAAATTAATTTTCGTGACTGCATAGATATTGTTCGGCCGACATTTCTATTCAAGTTCAATGTACGCGAGGCTACTAGAGGTGAGAGCCGCATATCTAATTTTGCTTTCCATATATATGCAATGCGGTTTGATCCTCGCCAGTCAGTTTGCCGTCGTACTCTGATGATGATCATGGAATGTTGAAACGCGTCAGTATGTGTGACCGACTTCAAGCTCGCAAACTTGATTTAAATTAACAGAAGATTACTGGCATAAATCAGTTGATATTTTACAAGGTAAGCAAGTCAATGAAGAAGGAAGTAACGCGATATGTCTTGAATAAGCTGAAAATAGAAATTATCTGTCGAAAAATCGATTTTTCTGTGTTTAAAGCCTGAAAACACCATTTGAATAATAAAGTTCCTTTTGATTTTAACCAACTTACGCAATTGGCGAAGATTTCCAACCACAATTTGCACAATGGCTATGGAACTGAACACAAGGAGCCAGAATCGTCGCATTGTTTTTGGCAACCGGCTAAAAGAAGATAATCACACTGCTTGTTAAACGATAATTAGTTTCAATCGTTATACGTCTCATAGCCCATCGCTAGGGACATTAAACTTTTGTAAAAAATTTCAAAAGTATTCCAATAGGAAATCGAATAAATTGTAAAATTACTAACAGTACACAAACGTCCGATAAATTCTTTTGAGTGGGTTTCACAGTTCGGTTCAAATGGCACATTTCAAATTTCATAAATATTTAATTGGTGGCCAGTCAAATTACAAAACACATTCAAACTCTCAATAAATTGAAACTGAATATTATCCAGAGAATGTGCCTGATCTAATGTAGCATTGTATACTGTAGTCTAATTAAAAATATTAGAAGGCTGAACATAATGGTATAATGATTGTTTAGTACAGAGTTTTTAAGCATGCATAATGCTACGCTAAGATAATATACAACAAATGAAAAACACAAAAGCGCACAAACAATCACAAACACCCATACGAACAAATTTATTCACATAGCATTTATACGTCTTCCCTAATAGTACACACAAACAGTCTAGCGAACTTTCCCTGCTACATGGCATACGTTAATGGAGTATATGCTCGCTCTAACCGACAGAAAAATGACATTCAGCCGATTTCTGATTGGCTTACGAAAATAGCTACCTGACTGGCTCTAGCTCAGAAACAGTACTTTAAGGACGACGCGTCTGGACGTGCAGGAAATCTCAAACACTTAAATAAATAGACACGTTATACTATTGGGCAAGCAGTCAGAAGACTCATTTAAACCTGTTTCTATTGCCCAACCTTAATTGTCGCATAAATTTCCCAACCTTATATGTTTATACGCATGCGTGCTTGTGTATTGGTGAGGAAGAATGGACCTATGTTACATTGTGTCACCATTTATTTTGAACGCATTTCCATGACAATATAGATTTCATAATAGCCCGCATGTCTCCACACCGCGGCTAGAGTAATTGATAATTTTTATCCACTTTATTAAATTAATAATACTTTTAACCTAAATTGGAAAGTTAAATATGCTTCGGTTTAAATTTGCGCAATACTCGTAAAGTGTTGCTTCTAAGACAAATGCAACATGCATGAGCAAGTATGGCAAAATTCAATAGGCTAATAAACAGGACTCTGAAGTTGAATAAATTTGCAAATATTTATGCCAATTTCTTTCTCTCTTCGTTAGAACAGACGGATGTAGCAGGATTAAAGGATCAATGACGTCAATATTAATATCCAGCCAACAGATGGCTGGTCCAGGTTTTTTTTCTGTTCCACCATTTATTTTATTGAGGTTAATCTTTGAAACGTAAAGGGCGCATCTACTTAAAAGTATTACTCCGCCGAAGCAAACTTCTCGCTTTTCATCTGTTCTTCCTTTAGAATCCCCCAGCACGTCTCTACGTACGACTGACGTTAGTTATGCTATGTTGCAGGATATGTTTATTAAAATGGATTGGGCCTTTATCTAAAATACGCCAACTTGATGTAAAGAATTTTTATCACTACTTGAAATGTGCCAGTACGTACGACTAACGTTAGTTATGCTCTGTTGTGCGACAGGGTAAATCAAATAGGATTGGTCTTTATCTCAGACACGCCAACTTGATTTATGAATTTTTATCACCACCTTTAATTTCAATGATTGTTTAATTTTATAACTTAAATACGTGTGTCGACGATGCGAAAATTTTATCTTTGTGATTGCATAGAAATAATGCAGGCGACATTTACCGTAAAGTAAAATATGTGCTAGACTACTGGCGGATGTCGGACGCATATCTTATTTCTCATGCTTTACATATTCATTTTGATGTGATTATAGATAGTCAGTATACCGCCGTGCTCGGATGACGACCAGATAAAGTCAAAATGCATCTGTATATGCGACTGGTGGCAGTTCGGTTGTGTTGTGCGACGAGATAAAGAAAGAGGCATTGACGTTTTACTCTAGTTTATAAAGTAGATCTAATAAATTGAGAATCTGATATAAAACCATCCTTTTTTGGCACATCCGCATCGAGGTCTATGAAAGAGACGTCAATCCGAAAATAACATGATATCTAACGTTCACCGATCATCTTCTTATGATAACTGAGCTTTATTTAACAATGATCTAACTTAGAACCAAAGAAGTTCGTTTAGACTGAACAACTTATTTCGCAACACCTAGGAAGGTAACTAGGCCGTTTGCATTAACTGAATTTAAAACAGAAAGAAAAATGTTAAAATCTTGATATTGTTTTTCAAACTCTATTTATATTCTCATAGGATAGCAAGTAAAAAGATAAATCTTAAACATGCCATGTAAAATTACAACATTTGATTTTATAATTATATAAGTCAAGGTTGCGAGCTAGACATAAACACCAATTCCATTAAGTCTACATTTGTCAGAATAAACCAAGCATCGATATGTGTAGAAAACACGATTTGTCCAGGAGACCAGTTTTGTTCTTATTAGGAACATTTCACTTACTGTACTGAATTTGTCGCGGACAGCGCTCGAACCTGTAACTCCAACCACCAAGCGACCCTGCCGTACGCAACAAATAATTTTAAGTTATATATAACCATATGTTTTTGATTAGCCCGTGCAATCAATGATTGTTTAATTATATAAATAGCCAGTTGATTACCATTTCCATTGGTGTTGTTTATGTTCTATATTAAAGGTTTGAGGGGGAGCTAGCTTGAAATTTTGGTCTTAAGGGATGCCAAAAAGGTTCGAGCCCTGTTTGCGGAAAATTCTGTCGAGTACTTGAAGAGTTTCCAATAAGGACGAAACTGGTCTACTGGATGAATTGCCTTATCTACATTATACAATGCTTAGTTTGCACTGACAATTAGATAATCAATTGTTTTTGATTAGCCCGTGCAATCAATGATTGTTTAATTATATAAATTGTTAGATGATTACCATTTCCATTGGTGTCGTTTATGTTCTATAATTAAAGGTTTGGGGGGCTAGCTTGAAATTTTGGTCTTAAGGGATGCCAAATAGGTTCGAGCCCTGTTTGCGGAAAATTCTGTCGAGTACTTGAAAAGTTCCCAATAAAGACGAAACCGGTCTACTGGATAAATTGCCTTATCTAAATTATACAACGCTTAGTTTACACTGACAATTGAATAATTAATTGTTTTTGATTAGCCCGTGCAATCAATGATTGTTTAATTATATAAATAGTCAGATGATTACCATTTCCATTGGTGTCGTTTATGTTCTATAATTAAAGGTTTGGGGGGGGGCTAGCTTGAAATTTTGGTCTTAAGGGATGCCAAATAGGTTCGAGCCCTGTTTGCGGAAAATTCTGTCGAGTACTTGAAGAGTTTCCAATAAGGACGAAACTGGTCTACTGGATGAATTGCCTTTTCTAAATTATACAACGCTTAGTTTACACTGACAATTGAATAATTAATTGTTTTTGATTAGCCCGTGCAATCAATGATTGTTTAATTATATAAATAGTCAGATGATTACCATTTCCATTGGTGTCGTTTATGCTCTATAATTAAAGGTTTGAGGGGGGCTAGCTTGAAATTTTGGTCTTAAGGGATGCCAAATAGGTTCGAGCCCTGTTTGCGGAAAATTCTGGACAGTACTTGAAGAGTTTCCAATAAGGACGAAACCGGTCTACTGGATGAATTGCCTTTTCTACATTATACAACGCTTAGTTTATACTGACAATTGGATAATTATTTGGACTTGTGTTTATATCAAGCTCGTAACATTTACAAAAATTCATTGTATCACCGCGCGCGCAATCAATGGTCGTTTAATTCCTTTAAATAATTTGAATGAAATTGACATATTACTATTGTTATTTAAATCGTAATTTCCTACAAGGTTAATAATGCTATGTGTGTATATATAAGGTATCTGTTTTATTGCTGTATCTATTGTTGTTTTTCCTTCTATCTTAATGCATTTGATCATGAATTCTGTAAAGAAAACATGAAAATCGATCACTATTTCTCTTTCCCAATGTCTCGTCCAAATGTTTTTGACCCTTGACATTTATTAAACTTTAATTGATAAAAATTGTTTGAGTTATTTTAGGAAAGATTGATGTATATTTTTAAATTTTATTCATCTGTTAAGTTTTACACTAAGTACAAAGATTGCACTTTAATTTACAAATATTCCGAGAATATGTTTTTCATTCCACATCAAAATATTCTTTTTATTCTCGTATTATACACACGAGGTTTCGACTATTTATATCTGTTTCTCTACAGAGGGTTATATTGTACAAAGGGTATTATGTAACGTTTGAAAAAGCGAACAATTTTCGGATAATTCTTCAAGCAAGGTAAATTCATACATATATTTAAAAATAATAAATCTATATGTATTTATCCAGTAATATTATGTTTCGATACTATTTTCAAATAGTAAAATAGTATCTTAACATAACATATGCTTGTTATTTGTTTGTATAAAGTTAAAAATAGATAAGATAGCAAATGCAATTCATTACATAAAATGGTTCGTCCATATATGGCAATTATCATGCATTTGCTAGAATTGCCGCCTCCAAGATCTGAACCAGGGTCATTTGGTTCCCAGTTTTGTGACTGAAAATTCCAACAAGCCATATCAGATTGTTTAAATCAATTTTGCAAGGTCGAAGTTACCACCAATCCCATTGTATTTAACCACTCATTGAGCAACATAACAAAACTACCGCCAGTGGCACGCACTGACGCGTTTCGACCTTCCATGATCATCATCAGAGTACGACGACAAACCGCATTTCATGCATATGGAAAATAAAATTAGATATGTGGCTCTCACCTCTAGTAGTCATGTATAAATTGAACTTGACTGGACATGTTGTCTGCACCTTAGCAATGCAGTCATGAAATTTAACTGTTTGCAGCTTTCGCCACAGACACAGATATATATATATATATATATATATATATATATATATATATATATATATAGAAAATACAATTAAACAATAATTGATTGCGTGTGTGGTGGTAACAATTCTTTAAATCAAGTTTGCAATCTTGAAGTAAACACCAATCCCATTTTATTTAAACAGTCATCCATTATAATAACAAAACTAGAGCGAGTCGCACACACTGGCGCGTTTCGACCTTCCATGATCATCATCAGAGTACGACGGCAAACTGACTAGCGAGGATAAAGTTCAATGTATGCAAGGCTACTAAATGATAGAGCCGCATATCTAACTTTGATTTTCATATATATGCAATGCGGTGTGATCCTCGCTAGTCAGTTTGCGGTCGTGTTCTAATGATGATCATAAAAGATCGAAACGCGTCAGTGCGGGAGTTTTGTTATGTTGTTCGACGACTGGTTAAATATAATGGGATTGGTGTTTAATTCAAGCTTGCAAACTTGATTTAAATATTTGTTACCACCCACGCAATCAATTGTTGTTAAACTACAAGCCATATCAGATCTTTCCTTATTAAACGGACTTTATGCCATCAGGCTAAGTGACAATGAATAATAATATAATGAAAGTATATGATTATAAGTTATTTTTTATGTAAACTGAAGAGTTTATAAGGTAGTAAATGCAATTCATCAAGTAGACCTGGTTCGAAATTATTTTGCACGTATGAAGTACATGTCAGTATGCCAAAAACTCTAAATTGCACCTCTGATGATAATTCAAACTTCGTCGTTGAAAATAGTTTATAACACAATTTTTTTGGCTGCTCTACAGCATTATTCTTATTTGTTACCTATTCCTATTCAAATAGGTTTCGGAAGCTCTCTCTTGGCCTAATATATCCGACAATACTATCGTATTGTAGATGAAGCTTCGTTAATATAACATATGATTTTTGCATTAATTAATAAATCGTAACAGGATTGAACCATCCATGTCAGTAGATATAGAAAACTACATCTGCGGCGTACCTCTGGTATTCTTGCACACATTGCTATTCACAGGAAAATTTGACTGCATAACTTCTAGTTAAACATGATTGAAGTATATTCAATCTTAAATTACACTTAGATGAATTAAGCAATAATTGCTTTCGCGAGTGGCGATAATAGTTCGTCACATTGTTTCGTAACTACATGGAAATTTTGAAACGGACATTTTAAGTCAAATGTAATATATGCGATTCAACAAGGAGTGGGAGCTGCATATCTGGTTTTGTATTTTTATATTTGAAATGTGGTTGGATTATTGTAAGAAAGTTTTCTGTCTTCCTACGTTTATCACATTTTATATGGGAAACGTGTCAGTAGATTTTCTATGTGCAGTACATTTATCTTAAAGTTAATTAAAATCCAGCTAGTGATAATTTCTATTAATAAAAAGAGATTAATTACCATTATATCGATGAAAAAAATTAGTATTACTACTTTATTAATTTCTTGAGCTATTATTCTTTATTCTAATTTGAAGTTAGATAAGCAACAATTGATTGTGGCGAGTGGTGATAAAAATAATTGAAATTAAGCTTGTTCGGATAAAGAACAATGCCCTATTACATATATATATATATATATATATATATATATATATATATATATATATATATATATATATATATAATTAGATTGGTGTATATCTCTAAGCTTACAACCTTGATTTAAATATTTATAGCTAGATTCTTCCTGTGTTCTTGAAATAAAAAACATAAAATGACTGCAATATTTTAAAATAAATCAAAGTAAGCGATCGAGAAGCAACCGTCAATGAATATGACAGAAAATGTACTTTAACTGGAAAGTAAACAAATGAATGCGTATAGACATATATATATATATATATATATATATATATATATATATATGAGTGAAATATTAGAAATTTAAATAAAAATAACCAATTAAATATTAATAAAGTAATTTAGAAGCATGGTTAGTGGATCGATAAAATATATAGAGTTTGATGGGTGAATATTCAGTCTGACGGACATAACGATAGATTGATAGATAAATTTAAAATGTTCATAGATAGACTGAGCGACATATTGAAAGAAAGATATATATATATATATATATATATATATATAGATTGATAGATATATTGCTGGATAACTAGATAGATTAATAGGTATGTATATTTAAACAAATATGTGGGCAGAGAGATAGAACGATAGAATGATTGATAAGTAAATACATATTCTTTATATTTTAAATATAGTTCAGTTTATGCATTTGAACAATCACTTATTGCGTAGATGGTGATAATTTTTTTTCAAATCAAGCATTCCGTATTATATATACGCCTATCCCGTTGCCTCCCATAGCATAGCATCCGTCAGTCACACGAAATTACGCGTTTCGAATTTCCATTATCATCACCAGAGCATGAATTTAGTTAATTTCAGAAGGGGGTGTATTGGATGCACAACACATTGAAAACTTAAAAGAAAACATTTTCTGTGTTTTTAGTGTGATCAATATTTTTAATGAGCAGTAATATGTATCTGTTTATGTTGAGATGGTCAAATATTTTAAACAGATTTTAGCAAAGTGCTTGAATGCGAACATTATAAACAGCTAATTTCTGCTCAATTGTTGACTAATTTTTTATTTTTCTATCTATCAATATATATATATATATATATATATATATATATATATATATATATATATATATTGGTCAACGTATCTATATAACTTTTACTTCTCTATCTATCTGGCGAGAGAAAAAGAGAAACTGAGACAAAGACAAATAATGTGAGAGGCAGAGGAAGAGAATGAGTCTGCACACGAATAACAGCAGTCAGACATTTGATCAGAAGATGAGGGCGGACGTATTTTAATTAATTGATAATCGAAAGTTAAAGCAGAGTTGAAAGTCAAAGTGGGTGAATGATGCAAATCATTGTTTTTTAATGCTAAACGCGTATTTATTGGTTTTCAGTTTAGATAGGTTACGCTAGCAAACTTGATCATTGAAGCAAATTTGGCCAAAATTAATTTGGGACATTAAAATACAACTATTTGTTAGATTCAGAGGTAATTTTCGGTTTGTATATTGTGTCTCTAAGTTTTTTAATGTTAAAAGCAAAATGAACCATTTCAATATAATCATGATATAAAAAAATATAATTATTTTCTTGTTTGTTAAAATGTAAATTATAACTTTAAAAATTTAATGATTTTGTAAAAGTACTTAGTTTACCAAACGTACGAATAAACCCAGTATTTACTGCAATAAATATAATTTCTCAAAAAATTCAATTGAAATAGTTCAGCGAGTCATGTTCTTTCATAAAACTAAAAATCTTTAAAGTAGTAATTTTAAATGACTAACTGTCTGTAGAATATTAGTTAATTATAGAAATAAACTGATTTTAGCATTATAAATATAAAGCAATTTAATGCAGAATAAATTTTAAATATTAATTGACAAACAATATTAAGCAGAACACTACTTAACAGTAAGTATGATTAATATTGTTGTACGTGAAGATTACAGTTCACTATATTTCTCAATTGGTAATATAAATTTTGCATGATTACAATTAAATAATGGGAAATGAACAACGAAGAAGCTCTGTATCGATGATCTGGCAGAAACAATGCTTCACACTTAAATACTGTTGGTTGCGGAGAACTAATATATATGTAAGTATGTATTAGGTGTTGCGAACCTAGTAACAAATTAGTTCAGTTGTGACCAGAAGGATAAACCAAAGGCAGCATGAACGGAAAGTATAATCTCATGCACGTTCGTTTCGTGCTTACTGGCGACTCATCAGTAGGAGCCGGTATTACGGCTTTTAACCACTATATATTTTGGTCAAGAATGGATTTACTGTAGTAACAGGTGTTCATAAATTGTTGTAATTCTCAATTTCGGTGAACTATAGCATAAATTGATATCCATCATGTTGGTACCATGTTCCGACTTGGAAACCATAGTGTTAGTAACATGTACCTTTTCGGTACAATAATGTTGGTATCGGTTACTGTTAGTATCCTTTACAGACTCGGTGTATATATTATATAGTGTGAGTTAGCGTTGAAGTCGCATTGTCGTAGACTATATGATGTTAGCTTCACTATTGCAGGTTTACACATTCGTCTAGGTGATTGTACCGTCCTATTATCCCACATTCTTGACCAAAATATATAGTAGTTAAAGGGCGTAATACCGGCTCCTACCTATGAGTCGCCAGTAAGCACGAAACGAATGTGCATGAGATTATACTTTCCGTTCATGGTTTACACTCTCTGCTATCTCACATACGCATATCCTTACCCATAAATTGCATCCCTAAGAGCTACCATTTTAATATTTGAGGAAGCATTTCATATATTAGTGTTTACCATTGGCCTATTTATACTAACTCGTTACAAGGCCCGTCATATTTAATCCAAAAATGCATATATTTTATTTTCCCGCGATCGAGAATATATATATATATATATATATAATTTTTCACTAAATGATGTCCTGATTACACCGACAATATGTTAACTGATGCCGATCGAGGCTGTGTTGTCGACGCATGCAATGGTTAATATTCTTCGTTTTGTGAAATTTAGCCGATCTCCAATATTATGACGTTAGTACAATTTGATGATGTGGAGCATATTTTCTATAGCGTGCCGGCTTTATAGACGCAATGCTAACGACTTTAAACAAAGGTGACTCTACTACGACCTCAATGTGCCTACATTTCCTGTTACCACGCTGAAACTTTCTACATTACTTGACCATATTTATAATGTGTTTAGGGCGTGGTGTCAGATTCAACTGATTCATCACTGATTAACACTAATCGCATGCTCCCATTGGATTATTCAGTTTATTCATACTGAATTTGGTATAGCGTTTTGGTCCTATTTGTGCTAACTTGTTATAAGGTACGCCATACCTAATTTCTAAATTTAAGAACTCTCGTCCAACGATCTGACACAAGCAGCACTTTACTTTGATATCTTTTCTATACACGCATATCATTACCTATTTATTGTTTTAGTAAGGGCTACAATTTGACCATTTATCCAAGTTTCTTTAGTAGTGACTTTCAGCGATTTTTAAATAAATTACGAACTTATTTTAATCAATTTTGTGGATTTCAGGTAGATTCAATTTACATGTACTCAATCAGTAACAAAGCATGGCAAACTAACTTCAGTTGCACGTACTGACGCGTTTCGGTCTTCTATGAGGATAATCATAGCACGACGGCTAGCTGACAAACAAGGATCAAAACGCAATATTTACAATGTATGGGAAATCAGAAAATTTACCTCCAAACATAATAGCCTCACAGACCTAATACAAAAATAAATATATGATAATTCATTGAAACCAAAATATGTGCATTTCATTACGAAAATGAACTCTCATTTGTTTGTTAAAAATCTACAATATGGAATATCAAATATTTCAGTGAAGTTGAGATCTGGAAAAATTTGTTTCTTTCAGATTTTTATCTAAAATAAAATAATCGCTTAATATTCCAATAATTTCTCACATTAGATTACTTATACACAGGAAGTTACTGAATTGAAAATTGAAAAATATTATTTTTCGTATGTTGGATTATTAAAAGAACTTTTATATTTACCTTATGTTTCGCAAAAGAGCGTTCAATAATATAAATTTATCAAAAGTGCGTCTACTAATAAAACTATTTTCCTGATTCTAATGCTCTTTGATCATGAAGTACAAATGCACTACAGTCTAACATCCAATTTCAATATATTACAGTTAAATACTGTTTGTTGCGAAGACCTAATATATATGCAAGTATGTATTAGGTTTTGCGAACCTAGTAACAAATTAGTTCAGTTGTGACCAGAAGGATAAACCAAAGGCAGCATGAACGGAAAGTATAATCTCATGCACATTCGTTTCGTGCTTACTGGCGACTCATCAGTAGGAGCCGGTATTACGCCCTTTAACCACTATATATTTGGTAGAAGAATGTGGAATAATAGGACGGTACAATCTCCTAGACGAATGTGTAAACCTGTAATAGTGAAGCTAACATAATCTGAAGTCAACGACAATACGACTTCAATGCTAACTCACACTATATAATATATATACCGAGTCTGTAAAGGATACTAACACTATGGCTATTGTGTTAGTAACTGATACCTTTTTTGAAATCGATGAGTACCGGATACTAACACTATGGTTTCCGAGTCGGTACATGATACCAACCTGATGGATATAAATTTATGCTAAAGTTCACCCAAATTGAGAATTACAACAATTTCCGAACACCTGTTACTCCAGTTAAACCATACACTCTGGCCTTCATCGATATCAGTTATCACATTTCGCGGTAAGCATGACATCATTCAATTCAATATATTGCAGTTAAATACTGTTTGTTGCGAAGAACTAATATATATGCAAGTATGTATTAGGTTTTGCGAACCTAGTAACAAATTAGTTCAGTTGTGACCAGAAGGATAATCCAAAGGCAGCAAGAACGGAAAGTATAATCTCATGCACATTCGTTTCGTGCTTACTGGCGACTCATCAGTAGGAGCCGGTATTACGCCCTTTAACCACTATATATTTGGTAGAAGAATGTGGAATAATAGGACGGTACAATCTCCTAGGCGAATGTGTGAACCTGTAATAGTGAAGCTAACATAATCTAAAGTCAACGACAATACGACTTCAATGCTAACTCACACCATATAATGTATATATACCGATTCTGTAAAGGATACTTACACTATGGCTATTGTGTTAGTATCTGATAACTTTTTTGAAATCGATGAGTACCGGATACTAACACTATGGTTTCTGAGTCGGTACATGATACCAACCTGATGGATATAAATTTATGCTAAAGTTCACCCAAATTGAGAATTACAATAATTTCCGAACACCTGTTACTCCAGTTAAACCATACACTCTGGCCTTCATCGATATCAGTTATCACATTTTGCGGTAAGCATGACATCATTCAATTCAATATATTACAGTTAAATACTGTTTGTTGCGAAGAACTAATATATATACAAGTATGTATAAGGTTTTGCGAACCTAGTAACAAATTAGTTCAGTTGTGACCAGAAGGATAAACCAAAGGCAGCATGAACGGAAAGTATAATCTGATGCACATTCGTTTGGTGCTTACTGGCGACTCATCAGTAGGAGCCGGTATTACGCCCTTTAACCACTATATATCTGGTAGAAGAATGTGGAATAATAGGACGGTACAATCTCCTAGACGAATGTGTAAACCTGTAATAGTGAAGCTAACATAATCTGAAGTCAACGACAATACGACTTCAATGCTAACTCACACTATATAATATATATACCGAGTCTGTAAAGGATACTAACACTATGGCCATTGTGTTAGTAACTGAAATTTTTTTTGAAATCGATGAGTACCGGATACTAACACTATGGTTTCCGAGTCGGTACATGATACCAACCTGATGGATATAAATTTATGCTAAAGTTCACCCAAATTGAGAATTACAACAATTTCCGAACACCTGTTACTCCAGTTAAACCATACACTCTGGCCTTCATCGATATCAGTTATCAAATTTCGCGGTAAGCATGACATCATTCAATTCAATATATTACAGTTAAATACTGTTTGTTGCGAAGAACTAATATATATGCAAGTATGAATTAGGTTTTGCGAACCTAGTAACAAATTAGTTCAGTTGTGACCAGAAGGATAAACCAAAGGCAGCATGAACGGAAAGTATAATCTCATGCACATTCGTTTCGTGCTTCAATGGTGAACAGGAAGTAATGTTCCGGGTTATCAGCTGTTGAAATAATTGATTGTTTAATTTTATAACTTAAATCTACGTAGTGAAAGCTGCAGCAAATTGCATTGAGAGGTAATTAATAAACATATATATTGGTTTTGATATGTCGCACTGCGAATCCCTGTAGTACAACGTTCAAGAGATAACTTTAAAGGATGCTGATAATTTTACATCTGCAAACCTAATTTCCTTTGAACGATGTGGGATTTTTCAATTAATTAATTTATTAAATTATTAAAAGACGGAAGAATACAACAAAATTTAACGTGAGAACGCACCTAATTGAGGACAGAATTTTTATCAACCAATCGAGAATGAGCACATCCACTTGTTACCTTTCAAATATTTACGGTTGCAGGACTCTTGATAGCATTCATAGGTCGGTAAAATTTTGACCCATTTACATTTCCGTGTGCACAGCTTGTTTATTTAATTGATTCATGGGTTCTCATTGGTCACGTGACACGGAAGCTGTGGTTACACTACTTGTCCAGAAATGTTTGCGGATTAAGTTTGCCGATTTTTTCCGAATTTTCGGGACTCCATTTCCAGTCCCATCTTGAGGGTTGACATCATACTCACTGAAAAACACTTGTGGCAAGTGTGATATCCTCATAATATATATGGTGTGTAGTCGTATATATGTATGAATAGTTATATATATATACATATAAAATGAGGGTATTATATATATATATATATATATATATATAATGTTAATATAAGTTATATACTCAGGGTGAATTGTAGGTACTTTAAGAATAAAGAACCCAGTTTCTTTCTTCTGGATATTATATATATATATATATATATATATATATATATATATATGGATGTTAAGAGAGAAATATATACATATATATGTATATATAGTGAAATATATGTATATATGACTATATATGCATATATATGTATATATATTGTTTGAATAAATAGAAAAATAAATAAACATTTAAATATTAACATATATGTATTTGACTGATTCAATCATTGATAAATTGACATGGTTGCTTATATGGTATGCATAATATATATGGTGTTTACACGTAAATAAAATGGATTGATATTTAGATAATAACATAAGATGTGTGAAGATCTCACGTGATTTCTTATATGATCATTTAGTTTTGCATGAGATAGTGTAGACGTACATATGAATGACTATTTATATTTAAGATGTGGGTATAAATAAATTAATATATAAATATATGAATAAATATTTTTATAAATATTGCTGATATATTATGTACTCAAGGTGGATCACATAAACTCACCTTGTTGCTTATGATATCTATATATTATTATATATATATATATATATATATAGTTTTGACATAGATATTTAAATGAAAATAATATATTTATACGGTATATGAATATAAATAAATGTTTATTTAGCTGAGAAACCGTTTGTTATTGTAGGCCACATTTGCGGTCTTGTCCAGACTTGGGAGTACTACTATATCTCTATCAACAGTGTAATTAATCTCACTCTCTCTCTATAAACTATTGCATACAGGATGAGATTAGGTATACCTGGAATTGAAAATTACTGTAATATATATATATATATATATATATATATATATATATATATATATATATATAATATTTAGTCGGTAGTAAAACACACATTGAATAGATGAAGGCAGATTTATTTATGAATATTTTTGTAAGAACTTGACAAAACTCTTTAGTATAAGCCCAATTACAATTTAAATAATTAGATGAGTATTGTTTGCACCGGCGTTAGTACAATTTATTTTAACCAAGGTTGCGATCTTGATGTACACATCTGTCCTTTTATGTAAATGCAACTATCAGTATATATATAGTATTATGAAATATAGAAAAGTCAATTCATCCAGTGGATACTGTTTGTGGCGGAGAACTAATATATATGCAATTATATATTAGGTGTTGCGCAACTAGCAATAAATTAGTTCAAATATAACCAGAAGGATAAACCAATGACAGCATGAACGGAAAGTTTAATCTTGTGCACATTCGTTTAGTACTTAGAAGCGACACATCAGTAGGAGCCGGTATTTCGCCTTTTATCCACTATATATTTGAGTAAAGTATGGGGGATAATAGAACGGTAAAACACAGCGTTTGTACCATATACTTTTTCGCTACTATAATTTTGGTATCGGGTGCGGACAAAATAGCCATAGTGTTGGTACCCATTACAGACTTAGTATATATACTATATATAGTGAGTAGGCTTTGAAGTTGCATCGTCGAAGACTTTGTATCAAATTAGCCTTACTACTACAGGTTTGCACATTTGTGTAGGAGATTGGACCGTCTTATTTTCCCACCTTCCTCACCGAATATATAGTGGGTAATGGGCGTAATACTTACTTCTACTGATGAGTCGCCAGTGAGCACGAAACGAATTCGCACGAGATTATACATTCCGTTCATGCTGTATTTGGTTATTACTTCTAATCATATACGATCTAATTTGTTATTAGATGCGCAAAACCTAATATATAATTAAATAGTTCACCCAGTAGACTCGTTTCATTCTTATTGCAATCTCTTCACGTATTGTGCGGAATGTACCGTTGGCTGGGCTCGAAACTGTGCAAGTCTTCTTTGGAGTCTGGTCTTCTAAACACTGAGCCAAACTGCCACACAGGGTATACAATTTTAAATTATATAAAAAATAGTGTTTTTTGGTTAAAATTTCATTTAGTTGAAGTCAATTTGGCATCTCTTTGGACATAACTTTCAAACTAACCAATCCAATCGGTAATTATAGCACAGAATCCCTGCTATTTAAGAAAGTGGTAATTAAGTGAATATTTACCTAATTTGATGAGCAATGGATGAACGGGCGATGATAAAAATGATTTACATCAAGTTTTCGAGATTGATATAAACACCAGTTCTATTTTATATATACATTTAGCGGAATAAACTAAGCAGACGTGCCTAGGTTCAAGCCCTGTCTGCGGCTAGATCTGAAAAGTAGGTGAAGAGTTCACAATTTGGACTAAGTAAGGCTACTGGATGAATTTTTCTTTCTTCATTATACATTTCATATTTTAAACCGAAATATTTATATCTATAATGGAACTGATATTTATATCAAGATCACAACCTTGATTTAAATAATTTCTATAATCGCTCGCGCTATCAATGTTTGTTCAATTATTTGAATGCTCAATTCTGTATCGCGTCTATGGCTAGCGTGATTTGCGTTCTACTAGGGACAAATCGGTTGTGGTCAGTGGGCACTTCATGTCGATAGAGATGCCATATGGGCTCGATCTAAAGGAAAAATAACTAAGAAACTTTATTTAGTTTATAACGAAACATTTTGCGTAGTGTGCAGCAGTGTGTCTCAGTGGACAGTACGCGAAGTGTTTCAATAATAACTAAACCAGTTTACTGGATTAATTGCCTTATTTTACATTTTTAAATGCATAGTTTATAATGACAAACGTAGGTAAATATTGGGACGATAGATTAACTACAATGGGATTGGTGTTTATTTCAAGCTCAAAAACTTGATATAACGAATTGCTATCACCACCCGCGCAATCAATTATTGTTTAATTTTATTGTCTATATATATGTGACAAAAGCTGCAAAAAGGTAATGTTCGTGACTGCACTGATATTAAGCAGCCGACATTTCCAGTCAAGTACAGTGTATGCGAGATTACTAGAGGCGAGAGCCGCATATCTAAATTTGATTTCCATATATATTCAATTCGGTTTGATCCTCGATAATCAGTTTGCCGTCGTACTCTGATGATGATCATGGAAGGTCGAAACGCGTCATTGCGTTGAGGCTGGCGGTAGTCTTGTTATTTTATTAGACAACTAGTTAAATAAAATAAGATTGGTTTTTACCTCAAGCTTGCCAACTTGAGTTAAATTATCGTGGGACATATTTATATGAAGATCGGAACCATTATTTAAATTACTTTAATTACATTTTGGCTATACATGGTTTTCCAAATGAATTAATTTATTTTGAGACTGTATAATACATGTGACATGTTTTTAGATAATTTAAGTTTTTTTATGAAGAATTATAAAATGTTTGTTTATGTACTTTTTTTCTAAATGTATCATATCCGGTCCTTCTTTTAATTTAAATTAGTTGAATAACGTGGCTTATCATAAAGTCTGTTTGATAAAAATGTACAGATTTATTTATTGTACATTTCTTTAGCTTTCTTTAAATCAAGTTTGCAATCTTGAAGTAAACACAAATCCCATTGCATATAACCAGTCGTTGAACAACATAGAAAAATGACCATCGGTCCACGCACTATTAGACAAGCAGCTTTCATTTCTAATAGTCTCGCATAGATTGTACTTGACTGGAAATGTCATCTGCACAATTTCTATGCAGTCACAAGCATTAACATTTTGCAGATATCGCCACATATATATTGGTAATACAATTAAGCAGTCATTGATTGCGCGGGTGATGGTAACAACTTTTTAAATCAAATTTGCGAGCTTTAAGTAAAAACCAATCCCATTTTATTTAATCGGTCATCGGACAACATGGTTTTTTAATTGCTTCAGTTTCTTTGCTCATTTTTGTTCTACATTGTCCGAATGGGCGTATTAAATTTGGTGACATTTATACAGGTTGAATTTGTTTTGTTTTCGGTATAAACGTGCTGGTTACTTTATTCGCGGCCAGTCAACTCGCTATATATATATATATATATATATATATATATATATATATATATATATATATATATATATATGCTTACTTGGTAGCCTGTTTGGATTATATGATCGACAATTACTGAGTTGGCGAGTGTTGCTACTCCTCTCCGGTATAACATTTGGAGCAGGTGTAGATAAATTATATTGATTAGCCGCTTGTTAGTTCTTTCTGCGTTACGTGTGATGTTTATGCTGATACACTATGAAATATTGCTTTCGTGATTCGGTTTATTCTTCTAATCTTAATACAGGCTGGACGATCTCCTCTAAAGATAGGTACAATTAAATCATTCTGTTAGTCTTCTCCTACGTGATCTAGGCAAAGTCTCATGTTAAAATCGATGAATTTATCAGTCTAATCTTTAAATTCCTCAAATTTTCTAACTCTTTCCTGAACTTGTGCTTGGAGCATTTTTTCTCGATTCGGTAGTCTAAGATTCCTCATATAAGACTTTTGGACGCTAATTGTAAGAAATGTATTGTGCCGTGAAATCGAACTCCATTGCATCGAACTCGACGGGCTGCCATAGTTTTGCTGAAACATTTGGATATCTAGAAAAGTAAGCATGTGGTTTTCCTTTGCTCCAAGAGTAAACTTGATATCTAGGTCGGCTTTGGTGGCGTGCTCTAAAAAAATTCTTGAATTTACATGGTTATGAATAAAGAATTCTAGATCATTAATATGCCTACTATATTGCGTTCATTGATTAATTATATACTGATAGCTTGGTTTTTCTGGATGATACATGTATGCATCATTTGAAACCGTGCTGTACAACTTCTCATGTGAATACCACTGAGCAGACGGAATTTACCACCATTAAATTGAAACTGAACATATTTTGTGCAGACCAATATGAACTCAGTTCTATATTTTGCTAACAATTGCACATTCTGTATATTCCTCTTAGATTAAGTTGCAAAGAATCGTCGTTGACTTTGCTTATTGAATGTTTGCAGTCAACGAAAATATATTCATTGAGACCACGGTTTCACTGGTGGGGTAATTCTTCTAAGTTCTTCTATGAATTCGAAGATATCTTTAAAAATGTCTTCGTTAATGATGCTTCGAATTGGATGCCATATTTTGCATACGATATTAGCAAGCAGATGCTGTGGAGTGTTATTAACTGACTTTATTGTACGTAACGATGGAATTCCGAGAGATGCTTGCGCCTTGTGTACTTTTCGTTTACCATATAGTCTACAGGGTTATTCCAGAAGCTTTGATGTTTCTTAAGATTCTGCAATTGATGTTGGAACGTGCTTTTCCAACTTTCTGAGGGTGTTGTTGATTTTTTTTCCTTTTTAAATGAATAAATTTTCTATCCGATTTCTCGTCTGACATTTAAATTATCATCTTTATTTTCTTTGATTGCTGTATTATAAACTTTATATGTTAGAACAGCGATTCCCAATCATTTGAATAGTGTAGCAAGTTTTTTCGTCATATCAGTTTTAAGAGTTCGAAGTTCATTTATGTAATTCTCTGTGAAAATATGATTTTCCTCAAAGCTATTCCGATACAATAATGCTTCGCTTACTATGTCGGCTTGGAGCCCTTCATCATTAAACTCATTCGGGCTAACTACTGATGTTAAATCACTGTAAAAGTTTTCAACTGAAACCAGCATACCTTTGATGTCACAACCGCTTGATAATCTTTTATGGGCATATAATTTTGATCGAAGTGATAATGTTTTATTTTAATGCATTGATCGAATTACACCTGGGCATTTATGTGAATGCCTTATAAGCCTCTTTATTTCTTCGAATAGTGCAATATTTTTGAGTATCTCTATAATTTACCTGTGAACGAGTCATGGCTTTTCTTTTTTAGCGCCTCCATTGTAAGCGGTTGCATTTTCTTCA